>SMLS01064621.1:0-19441 GCA_004785975.1 Popillia japonica
TTTTTTTATACATCCATATACAAATTGTGTGTCACTAATGACACGAAATAAAAAATATGAACAGTTTAAGAAGAACCAGATTATAATGTGGTAAATTTTTTTTTTACAATGGTTATCTAACCAACCCACCCTCAATCCTTACCTGTAATTTCCCAATGTGATTAAATGTATGTGTGTGTGTTTTTCGTATCCAATATCCTCTTGTGCGCGTTACAAACTCCTCCCTGCCGTTTTCGATCTTGTTTTTCTTTTCCCGGGTTTTCTTCACTGTTCACTAGTTTAATTTTGATGTTGAAGGTCTAACGGGCACTTATTAACTTTTACTTGCTTTAAAATGTATTTTCGTTAAAATCGGTTTTTGTGACTTGTTTTGTATGTCAGTCGTCAAAACTTCGTAAACAACTGTCCCCTTCCTTTTGTTTCTCCGTTTCAGCAAGGCCTACCACTCCGTAAATTTCAAATATACTGCTTGATATTTTTTAAAAATGTTCTGTCCTTCTACCCATAGGAAACATCTGCCCCTCCATTCCTGTTGGTCATACCGTGTACATGAAGGAAACATATGATAATATGACATGTCTCCTTGATAAAATCAATTACAAAACCTATAAGTGATACATCACTGCTTATCTCAAAGTAGTTGCAATTCTACTTGGTCTACTACTTGGATTCACAAAGTATTGCTGTTTTCTTTGTGAATGGGATAGTCGAGCGAGAAATTGGCAATATACTGTTAAACAATGGCCAACCACAATACAGTATACTCCTGGAGAGAAGAACGTAGTCCATAATTCGCTGGTAAAGCCTCATAAAATACTTTTACCGCCATTACACATAAAATTAAATCTGATGAAAAATCTCATCAAAGCATTGGACAAAGAGGGACCAGGATTTCGATACCTTAAACAAAAATTTTCCAATATATCAGAGCCAAAACTTAAAGAGGGGACATTTATAGGACCCCAGATTAAAATGTTACAACACGATCGAGAATTTGACGTCTTCTTGAGCGATTTAGAACGGACTGCTTGGGATGCATTTAAAAGTGTGAAGAATTTCTTAGGAAATAAAAAATCTGAAGATTGCCAGTAAATTGTAAGTGAATTTCCTAGAAGTGACCATGCATGAGGCTGTAATATGTCTTAAAATACATTTCTTGCATTCGCACCTGAACTTTTTTCCCCCGAATTTTGGCGATGTTAGTGACGAGCATGGGGAAAGATTTCATCGGGATATTTCCATTATTGAAAAACGCTATCAGGCCAAGTGGAATAGCGAGATGCTTGCTGACTACTGTTGAACTATAATTTCGGAATGTTCTTCACCCCAATATAAAATAAAAGTGAAAAGAAAGACTTTCTAAAGACGTCCCAGAATAGCATATCCTTAGTTAGTGTTACTATTGTATGATCAATATGAATTTCATTTGTTTATAATACCAGACGTGAGAGAAGAAATTGGTTTTCATAATAATTATTAGGAATAGAAAACAAAATAAGTTTGTATATAATTCATAAAGAAAAATAAAAAAAAATAAAAATTTCTAGTTCTGTGTAACAGAGGAGGGTTCAGAAGGTATTAAAGTCAGTTGCAAAGACAAACTTATAATAGTAAATCTTTGAAAAGTTTTAGTAATGGTAGACCAGGTAACAGTTTTCTAGAATGAATGCAGTCTGGGAACAACAAAAGGTTTCCCTTTTTTAAGCCAACATAGACGATATATGAATGCGTATCGATTTGAAGTCTTTTAGCGGCCTCAATCTTCAATCAATGTAAATATTTAAATGAAATGTATCTTCATAAACGTATCATGCACCACATACATACACAGATATTATGCGTTGTAGGTTCAACATGGATACAGTTCCAAGTTGTAATACGTAATGAGTTTCTGCGGTGTAGAACTTACCGGGGTTGGCAACTTCGCAAGGCAGGGTGACTGTATCTTTGTCCGTGACCTTGAATACTTGGCTCGATGTCAAGAATGTAGGCAAAGTTGCCGGATCGACCTTTATGCTCGCCTCCCAGGATTCTGAAACGAAGGATAGTGATAAATTAGAATATTTCAACTTCGGTAGTGTATAGAGAAATAGTTTCGCGGAACTTCTATCGTCTAAGATTACAAGATATCCGTTGCATAATCTAGGTAGAATATTTTAACTATCCGAGGGAGGATAAAACGGTTTTGCCCCTCTAGAAAACGGGCGAAATTACATTTATAAAGTTTTTTGCCCGGTTCTTATCAGTACAATGTTGGCTATTACTATTATTGTTCGAGTAGGGCGAGTTATGAAATTGTAAATACTTTTGTCCGGATTCATAATTTAGAGCGTAATAAAAGTCTAGACTGGTAAGCAGTCGTGTATCTGACGTGGCGACAACTTATATCAACTAAAAGTTCGTTGGAGTTATTCGGCCATGATGGAAATTGAAGTATTTAACGAAGCACATCCGTTAGCTATATCTGGAAGTTTTTTTGATTGTAACGGAAGGATTGTGCAATGAGATTTAGGTAATTAGCTAAATTATGAAAACATTGGCGGTATTTAATGAGGTGCTGATGGTGTCCCAGCAATAAAAAGACGGAGTAGTAAATATGTAATGTCCGAACAGGAGCACACCTAAATATACCACAATAACGAAGAAATGAAAATTTATAAATTTATTAATTTTCGTACGAAATTTTTATATTAGAAAATTATATTACAGACCTGACTGTATGTATGTTTATATTTGTCGAGACACTAAAGAATGCAGTGCAAACAATTTATAGTCGTATGAACATATGTATGTACAAGGGAACAAGGGAATCATTGGTATCGTAAGGAACGAAATGACGTTTCCATTCAATGACTCCATTAACAGGCTTGTAGCTGTAATCAATAACCGTTTCTCCAATTTTCGGCATAAAATTAAGGCCCCAGGCCGTAAGGCCAACTGAATGCTTTATTATATTTTTCTGCAGTTTGCGTACGAATAGAGACTTCATATTTTGGATTTAGTTTTTTTAGCATTCCAGCTTGCGATTGCTGCTACTCCGTCTTTTTATTCCTGGGACACCCTGTATAATGTGTACAAGATCTAAGATTTTGTAATAAGTATTTGCCAAAAAGCTTGGTAAAAAGAAAAATGTTCAAAAACCAGTTTTAGGGAAAATAGTAGAAACAGATTCAAATATTTGCTAAAATTTAAAATAGCCTTAGCAAATAGAATCTTTGCGGTCGACTGCTGCCGCGTATGTATGTATATATGTAAGTACATCTCGCCATCACTACTGGCAGGAGAAAGTTACATTGTAACTCTTGTCTATCCTTCCTTCATAATCGGGCATCTTTTCGATCACGGCCATTTTGTAGCCACAATTTTACAGGCTATAGTGGCAAACCTCCATTGCATCAAGAAATAATTTAAACTGTATGGCAATAAAAATAACGGCTATACCTACACATCATCAATAAACTACCTTATGATGTAATACAATGCAACTCAAAATGTTCTAAAAGAAGCCATAGATATACAAATGAATAGTGGTTTTTTGATCAAGACATATTTAAGTGGGGGGCATATTTTCCATTGTTTTGAAGAAGCTGTAGTTGTTCCTATCTACAAGCGAGGGCACCCTAGGTGTGTTGCTAAGTATCGACCTATTGCCCTAACTTCGGTGATATCCAAAATACTTGCATACTATATGCTTGATCGATTAAATAGTTTTTTTTAGATTAATACGAGATTGACACCGACAGTCAACACGGCTTCAGAAGTAAACGATCAACGTCTACTGTGCTCCTTGGTTGATTACATTGAACAATACCAAACACCGATTGCAGTTATCGCGGCTTCGATATGCTGGCCAAAGTTCCCCCTGTCGTTTATGGCGTTTATGCCCAGGTACTTTATTGCCTTCTTAGATAGTATCCTTACGCCATTCAAATTAAAAAATATATGGTCTCTTGACCTTCCTCCTTTGATTAGGACAGTTTCGATCTTCTCTGGTGCAAGTGATAGTTTGTTGTTCACCATCCAGTCCCTGATTTCCCGTAACCACCTGTTTGCGTTTGTCATGAGGGCGTCTTCGTTTCTTGCCCCAACCACTAACACTAGGTGGTCTGCACAAGCAAAGGTGTTTGCTTCTACAGTCAGCTCCAAGTCCAAGACAACATTATACAGGATGTTCCAGAGTATCGGGCCAAGTGCCGAGCCGTGTGGAACGCCCACCTCGACATCCACTGTTTGTGTCTTGTCTATTACGATTTTTCTATCCTTGAAGTAGCTCACTATGAGGTTTAGGAGATACCTAGGAAAGCGCCTTTTCGACAACTGCTCCATAATCAGGGCGTGACTTGTCGAATTTAAGGCGTCCTTTAAATCTATGGTTATAAGAGCGCACCACCTACTGTCATACTCCTCCGCTGCTTTCATTACTGCTTCAATAGCATGTATTGTAGACTTCGCTTTTTGGAAACCATACTGTTGAGGGTGTAGTCTCCTCCCCCTCCCTCTCCCTTCCCTTTCCTCTAGCTCTTTGCACAATCTATTTTTGATTAGGATTTGGTAAAGCTTGCTCATTGTACAGAGCATGCATAGCGGTCTGTAGGAGCCTGAGGACTCCGGAGCCTTGCCATTCTTTAAGATTAGGATCACTCGCCCCATCTGGGAAGATTTGATTCTCGAGCATGCCATTCCTGACACCTAGCAGCCAGTCCGGTAGGTCTTCCGCTACCAATTTAATGGCTTCTGGTGGGATTTTGTCCAACCCAGGAGCTTTTCCAGTTTTAATGTTGGCGGCTGCGGCTTCCAATTCTCTTGTCGTGAAGGTCTCTACCTCGGTATCGGTGTTATTGTACATCCATACTTCATTGATTTGTGGGAATAAGTCTCTCACAATCGTGAGTTTTCTGTCCGAATTGAGCTCATAAGGTGTAAGGACATTTAGTTTTTTGGCCACGATGTTGTAGGCATCTCCCCATATGTTCCCATCAAGCTCTCCGCAGAGGTCTTTCCATGCTAGTCTTTTCGTCTTTGCAATTTCATTAGCCAGTTCTTTCCTGGCGTTCTTGTACGCTGCATGGTGTCGGAAGAGGAGATTTTCGGTGGCTCTGTTCTTGTTGGCTCGCGTAAGAATTCGACGGAGCTTGTTGCATTGTTGCGTTTGCTGCTTTCCGTACTAATTTTATACGCCTGCCGTATGAGCTTAATACATTCATCCGCCGTTGCCTGCATCTATTAAACCTATTAATTTTTTAGTTTCAATAGATTTTTAAGTTTCTGAAGAAGAAGCTGAAGAAGAAGTCTCCTAAATGCTCCTGCTCGAGCTGACGATATCTTTGCTGGGCTACCACCATTCAGTCACATATAATACGTTCTGCCTCAGTTGTTTCAATTATTAAATTATCTAGTCAAGAATCCTATAGACATGCCTTTAGAACTGCAAAGTGAATTCTTGTCCACAAGGAGGCCATCATGCTATTGAACGTAGTTATATTGTTTTTCAAGATTTTAGTTTTATTTAGATTCTATAACTATCGATAAACTCCATGGATGGCTGTATACCACTCCAAAGTCATCCTGTATAGTCGTAAGGACATTTTGGTCATAATGGGGAAGGGTATCTCAATCAAAATGCAAGTGTCCCCATAAAATCAAGAAAAAAATACATAATTTTTAACTTTTTTTAAATTCATTTGCATATTTTGTAGCGAACGTTGACGGCAAACCCTAATTAAAATGTACTATCTTTAACCGCCGCTAAATTAGCGGAAGCAATCGCTGAAAATAAACGACTACGCAGCGCTGGTTATTAAAATTAGATTGAATCAGTAACTTAATACACCCCTTCCTTGTTTACTTAAACAGTATCCCTAACCCTTTTAGTACAAGTCCGCATTTATAGACTTTACTTTCTCGATGAATTACGTCAGAAAAAAGCAGATCGCTTCAAACAAGACAACGTCTAATTCTATAATTTATATGGATTAATAAATGAATAATATTTCATTTTATATCCGGAATATCCTTATTTCGCGAGAATTTGATTTATGGATTTAGCACGGGTTCAAGTAGTGAGGTTTTTGAAACAGTGGCGGCGGGTAAATCACTCTTAACAGAAAATATATTTGAAAATAGTTTATTTAGTACATATGTAGCTTTGTTTATAGTTTCCTTGACAAGTTTATCAACTTAAAATTATTAATTTATTTGTATGAAGAATAAGTGAAATATTCTATTAATTTGTCAAAAATTATTTTTAAAGAAAAGTCATTTTCCGAGCCGCCACTGCCTTTCAATCCGCGGATAAGGAACCTGCACCAATTAATTCCGCTACGAAACGAATTTATTGTTAGCATAATCGTCCAACGACGTCGGCGTTCTCGAGGGTAGGATTTCTTCCTTTATCTCTTATAAAGCCGGGGCTAATAATAATTTATTTCGATTTTGGTTGAATTAAAACGGCAATATATCGACAGACGGCAGCAAGGTGATGAATAGTAAAGTGGCCTCCGGTATCGATATAAACAGGTTGAAGTGGGTTGTCAGATACAAGGATTCTCGATTAGACGCCCTCCAAGTTCTCCTCGTACATCTGTCTTCGTACACACACCACTCTAGTACCGATGACTTGGATCTGCTCCTGCTGTTCATGTTCTCTCTACTTTTCCCTTGTGCTCCCATCAAATAAAAAGATAAATAAAAGCTTTCATGTCAATTACCGACGTCGTATAGATATATAAAGCTTCGCATCGAGGGTGGTAGTTCTGAAGTGGTGCAATCTGTATCTATTAGAGGAGGGGAGTCGTGAAGTCGAGAAAATAGTCTGCCGAATTATACGATCTGAATTATGTGTGATGTTATTATGGTAATTTTATTATTGCTGTCCCTCACGGAGGATATACATAAACATAAATCTGATGGGAATGGTCATTGCCTTAGGTTTTAAAACAAGTGAGTTAGGTAGTGTAAGAACTTCTGCTGTTCTGCAACGACGATTTATAAAGACACATTACTCACATTCCTTTGCCAAATTGCTACCCTTTACAAAAAGAGTTTTCCAATAGAACATTCCGTACTAGGCTTTTAAGTTGACTGTAGTTCCTCCAACAGTCTCTGCAACCACATTAAAGTAAATTGTTAAATTGTTTTGTTGTCCCTATTAATTCATTGCATTCTTTTTGCGTTGGTTCCTAAAGTATTTGGTTAACTTTAGGTCTTTTAGGTTTACCCATTAGATTAATCTTTAATCATTTCTCGGATTTTCCTAATATCACAGCTTTGATTGCGTCTTTTTCAAAATTCAAGTTATTCCACTGTACTGGTGTAGTGGTTATTTTGAACATTCCAAGTTCCAAAAGAAACAGAAAATTTCTGCTACTTGTCATTTCTTAAAATGCAGAGTTTTGAATAGTAGTTATATGGAACAGATTTAGCAAAATTTGGAACAGTAGTTTCTTAGTCATTCCGCTAACTTTACACGAAGTCAAAAGTTTAGAGCAATACAGAACAAATTCAGAATAACCTAAACCCATTGAGTGTTCAACATTTATTTTGAAGAAAGTCTAGAGAAATTTTGTTTGTGTCAATTATTTCATAAATTATTCTAATTAATTTAACAGAAATATAGAACAACCTAAAATAGTTTTACATTTAGACTTTCCATAACTGGAAAACACACTAAAAACAATTAGCTTCCATACTTGGTGGAATTTTGGCGAATATCTTGATTTATAGATTTTTCTGCTTTGATAATGCTTGCCATTTCTAGGCAAACTATACTGCAGTGATCTTCGTCAGATCATTGGCACTTAGATTTCATTCACCTTCTTCATGTATATACAGGTTGTTTTGTACCAGATTATTTCCACCATTGTTAATCAGTCTAGTTCTCATGCTTAGTTTTCTTCAAATTCTTCAAATTAGGCCATATTTGTTTTATTGTTTTTGCCTCAAAATAATCAATATTCAAAGGTTCCAAAATTAATGCAGTAGAGGAATTTGTTCTATTTAAAATCTCAGTCTAGAGAGAAATGTGCGCTTTATTTCCTTGTGTTGCAATTATTTTCATTTGTTTCTAATACTTGTAATTGTTTCATAACATACTGTTATTGCATCCTTTGGTTGAAAAGCTGTTGCAGCTTTGCAGCTTTCATTATTATTGAAGCCCCTACTTTCTCCTCCAATAAAAACTCTGTCGACTTGTGCTTTTGATGCGGTGTAAATAATTGAGCGAACTAGAAACGAGAGTAGAAAATAGCTTATTAGATCTGACGAGTATGGATGATTGAAGAAGAATATAGAATTTGATATGCGATTCTGTTTATTCGTTTGTGAAATTCAAACTACGTCACACTGCAGATGTGCTTCAATTTTATTTATTAATAAAATTACGACGGTGAAAAATATTATTTATGAATAATTTGCATGAAATATAATTCTTAATGTTGTCCACAATAAACGATATTATTATTATTATTATTATTATTATTATTATTATTATTATTATTATCATTATTATTAATAAGATTGCAAAATTGATCCAGTGGCAGCAGTCAAACGCGAACGACCGGGCGTAGATCCAATCCACAGCGTTACGCACGCTTGTTTATACATAGACCAACATCAACTGTATAAAAAGAATGCGCACAACAACGTCGATTTTTATTAGAAAGCAGGGTGTGCGTTAGGATAAAAGCTCCTCTGAGTAGTCAGAGCCAAGTTTCTTTGAGATTTAAACTTCTTTTTCCTTCTGTTATCAGATTCTTCAGCGCCAGAAAAAGTCAAACTATATGTTCCAGTATTGTTCTTAAGCTCATTACTGAGAATATTGTAAATTGATTGTATATTCACGATGGTGGAATAATTAAAAAAAAAATATATGAGCAAATTGGCTGCATTTTCAAAATGTTTTTAAAAGTAAATTGCAAAAAAAAATGAGGTTAAGGGATTGCTTCAAGTTTATTAAAGTTTGTTTCTAGTTAAGATATGTACAGTAAAATCTGTGTTAACGGCTACCCTTATAAAACGGCCACCTGTGATAACGGCCAGATATAACATTGCAAAAATCTACAACAAGAGTATTTCCATATATACAAACCTTACAATAACGGCCGCCTTTACAAAGCGACCACGGCCAGACGATCACAATATTTTATGGCATAAATAAAACTTATCACTCAATAACGGTCGTATTAACTAGTATAATTTAAGTTTGCGGAAGTTAGCCGAAAAATTCGGAGTTGGAAAACCTCAAATTAATGATATCCTAAAAAACAAAAGTGATATTAAAAGGATGTATGAAGAAGGTATTAATTTGAATCAGAAACGGAAATTCTCTAAAACGGGTGGAGTAGCAGTGGATCAAGTTGTGTATAAGTGGTTTTGCATGGCTAGAATTAAAACACTTCCATATCTGGATTATTGATTAAACAAAAGGCGCTAGAGACAGCAAGAAATTTAAACATCGAGAATTTTGCTACTTCAAATGGTTGGTTGGAATGTTTCTGTCGAAGGCACAATATCACTTTTAAATCAATTTGTGGTAAATCCGCTGATTTAAATTTGGAAGATGTAGAAGCATGGCAATCTAAATTACCATTAATTTTATAGGATTATTCCCCGAAGGATATATTTAATGTTGACGAAACAGGTCTGTATTATCGCGCCATCTCAAATAGAATTTTTGCATTAAAATGCGATAAATGCAATTGCAAAAAATTAGGAAAACAACGGTTAACTATTTTATTCTGCGCAAATATGGAAGAAAACTCTTTAGTTATTGGAAAAAGTAAAAATCCTCGGTGTTTTAAGGAAAATCATATCGACCAATTACCTTAAGGCTTGGATGACATCAGATCTTATAACAAAATGGCTGTATCAGTTTGTCATGAAAATGAAAAAACAAAATCGAAAGGTGATTCTATATCTGGATAATGCAACTTCACATTCTAAAGTTTCGCTAGAAAACGTCCAATTGATTTTTTTTAACTCCAAACATTACATCGTATTGTCAGCCTTTAGATCAAGGCATAATTCACAATTTTAAGATGATAGTTACCGCAGTTTTTTGATCAAAAGACTATTAACGTTCGTCGAGAGTGATTGTGCATGGAAACAGGTTTCTCGATCTACCATTACAGGCTGTTTTTCCATAGCTGCATTCGCAGAAGTAGTTCAGTCTAATGAAGATTTTTGGGAGGAGGACAAAATACCCATTGCTAAGCTATTTCCAAAAGTCGGCAATGCAATGGCAAGCTTACACGATTTTGCTTCCATTGACAATGATGAACCTACAGAGAATCCTGATTTTAGTGTAGCAGAAATTGTTGAAGAACTATGCAATGATGATGATGATTCCGATAACAACGAGATAAAAGAGTTTGAAGATCCAAAATCAACTTTGTCAAGTAATTGGCGAAGTGTGCGGAAAATGAAGAGAAATACATAGAAATGTATAAATCTAAGTTAAAAAATTTAAAATAAACAAAAATTGAAGCATTTTTTCTCAAAAAATAAAAGCAATCTATCTACATACTTATGTATATTACCAATGAACGCAAAGAAAATGTGTTTCTGTATTCTCTATTATAAGTTTAATAAAATCATTTAAAATAATGCCCAAATGAATTTTATTTCTAAAAGAAAAATAATAGCTATCATGTGAAAATATCATACAACAATTTTAATTTTTTTAGTGGCCGCTATTCACAGGTTTTACTGTATCACAGCATAGTTTAATGTATAATGAAGTACTCGCATGCTAGATTAAAACTCAAACAACTGATTTACATTACAATTCCACCATATTAATAACAAGACTGCAGTTAGAAAAACAAGTACGCGTTTATACAGCACTGATTTCAAAATACATATTTTTAGACATCTCGATTCCCAGGATAATAAAGTCTCTATTGCAATGTAGATATTTCTCATAAAGCTGGATTAACGAACATCACAGGAAGTTGGAATTTGTGACATATATAGTAGTTTTTCCACTACATTAACATATTATAATGACGCGCTAAGCAAACAAATAGAAACCGGAATGAATCCAAATCCGTCCGCCGTGTGTTTTATTCATGAATGTAATTTAAATAATATCTATAGGAAACATCCGCCTTCCCCTGTCGTGTATCAGTTTAAGTATATGACCTTTGAAAACTTTCAATTCCAGTTTCAACGATCTGAAATTCAAATTTGGCAAGTTTGGCGTTTACAGATGATACGTTCAAGTAAATCAAGATGGCTTCCTTTAGTTTTGTAAGGTAAAAATAGGGAATACACAGTATTTATTTCGTTGAAAAATAAATTCTCCTCACTTATATCATTGCTGCAGACTCGTTATTTGCCGAAACGTTTTCGGCTTGGCCGAGCAGTGAACCATACCGCATAGTGGTGAATGGTATTCCTCAAGGATAATCCCACAGCCTTCATTCCGTATTAACCCCAATAACCATGCGTTACACACAACAGCCATGAGCATTAATATATAACGATAGTGCTTAGATTTAATATGTAAGCTACATCTAACTAAAAGCTATTAATTTTCAAGTTCATCTTTTATTAACGGCGAATCTACTCCAAACAGTTCAGGCTCTCGTGAATTTATTATGGCGGCTAGCGTCTATTTGCTTTAACGGGAAATTTTCGCTAATCGATACAAAAGGAAGATTTGTTTTTCTACTGAGAACGTTTCCTTTTATTGAGATGTAACTCACCTCTTTCTGGGTTTAAGTTAATTATTACACTGAAGCCGACGATATGTTTAATTAAATATATACACTTTCCGTGGCCAGCCTTCTCTGCTGTTTAAAATGGGTAAAAAGTAGTGGAAGACTAAATGGACAGTAAATTCTTGTGAGCATTATTTCTATATATCATACAATTTAACCTTCATTGCCTTTAATTACATAATATCCTGATAAGCTGCAATAGCTTTGGACTGGTGTTCTCTGTGACCCTAATAAAAAAGATGAAACTCCTTGTATACCTACATATGTACATTCAATGCTGTATGTCTTCTCGTTGAGTTTTCACTGTAGCAACTATATTTAACTTCATATGCAAGAAAAGAGCTTCCAAACAGAAATCTACACTAGTCAGTTGTCTCCTCTTCAGTGTGTGAATGTATGCAATAATACAATTATGTTTGCCTTCAAATAGGTATGACACTCCTACAGTCTTCCATGTCTCAGCTACAATTCACTCAATAAGCGTTTGACATTACTGCTGACTACATCAGCAACCATAGTGGAAAAAATTCCAAAAATTACTGCCATACGTGGGTTACCAGGCCAAAAACTCTGTGAACTCTGTGGTGGTATCTAATCTAAATCTACCAGCTACAGAACCCTTCCACATTGCAGGTTCCACATTTAGCAAACATTCTTGCGGAGAATGTAAAAACTTCTTTTGAAAATTCAATTTTTTTAAACTGTTTGAAGTTATTCCAAGATTGTTCTCCAGTATTTTCCTAAAGTATCTTACTGATTACTGTGAAAATTCCAATTTTTTTTCTCAGAATAAAAAGAAATTAATTCGGTTGTTTCATTTTTTGAAAGTCAACATTGTAATTATTTTAAACAAAGAAAAACGCTAATATAGACCAAACCTAAACCAATTTTCAACAAATATCAATAGTTATATTTTTAATTTCTCAATTATTTCATTAACTATGCTTCACAAAAAAGAAGAAATTTTGGAGGAAGCCAAAACATATCTAAAACAATTTAAGCAGACTGACAAAAATTCTTTAAAGATAAATTTTCAAGCGCAATATTTGAGGAAGGTGTCAATTATTTCATTAATTATTCTTGGTAAATAGACTAATACCTTGAAGTAACATACGAGAAATGTGGATAAATTTAAAATGATTTTCCAAATTTGGAATTTTCAACAATGGAGGACACCCTACAAGCAGCTTCTTTTAGTTTGATTTTCCAACATTTTTTAATACATATTATTATTCAAAACTGTTAAACAGTACAGAATATATCTAGAAAAATCAGGAATAATCTGGAACATCTTCTAAAATTTCGACTTTTGTTTGTCTAAAGTTAGCTTCCTCCCTATTTTGATTTTTATTAACTCTTCAGAAAGTATGTGTGATAGTATTCTGAAATTTTGAATGTATGTATATATGGAAGAAATTTAGAACAATGTTAAAGGCTTTTCTAATTGATTATTTATATCTCCTATAGGATGCTGACTCCAGCTTCCTATAAGAGGATTATTTCACAAAAATTTGAAAAACATAAAATAAAGTTATGGCATTCTGTTACAGTGGTTATAAAATAATTAAATTTTTAATGAGAACCCTACAAAATATTGACTTCTTTTGTTATTATTAGTTCTGTCTATCTCTGGTGGAGGCTAACATTTTAGATGTTCAGTAGAATAAAAGCAACTTATTCCAACTGTCGAAAGTTTGAGCATCGAAAAAGGAATCTTGTAGCATATGGTTTCCTAATAGGCTTAGATTCCAATATCGAACAAATTTGGAACTGATTGGAACAGCGTTCAAAATTTGCAATTGCAGAAGAAAGCTTCTATTTTCACCCATACTTATATGGAGCCTCAGACTTTACTTCTAGCATATACCAAGTGCAGATGTGTTGATTGGTGTCTGCATTTTTGTCCGTGCTTTGCTATGTAAGTTTATAATGGCTACGTTTACACCGACACCTTGGTACGAGAACTAAGGGCCATATGCGAACTACATTAGCACAAATGATTTCGTACGATCGGTGTAAACACTTACGCACTAAATTAGTTCGATCCTGTGCTCATAAGAGCACCGAACCAAATATAATTCGGAACTGATCCAACTTTAACGGTATAACCGCACTTGGACCTGACCAAACGACCAAACTCAAACATGTCACCCGCTGATCATGTGATTATTTGTAGTTGTTACAGGTTAATCAGTACCGTAATTTATATGAATTTAGGGTATGACTCTTTTACCCATCCAAATATTTATATTTGACAGTTCCAGAATGGTTCCAAATTCCAAACATTCGGTAATCGTTTTAAACATAGTGAACTAAACGTTTGAACCAATGCAGAGTTATCGAATTATCCCTCCCACTTTTGTTCGGTCGAACCGAACTATCTGCTTTGCGGTGTAAACGTAGCCATAGACTGATGTTGAAATTACATTAATTTTTCGAAGGTTCAAGTAGTGTCAACTAACTAACTGTGTTAATTGTGGCTTTGGAATTATATTCACATAAATATTTGCTAAAAATTTGGTCGAACATCGAAATTTGTGGTTTTTATTCTAGGGTAGCTCTTTATTGTTTCTCCAGCTAACAGGTTCATTGGTCAGAAAATTTGAGGCTTCTGCTCCTTAAACAAGATAATGAAAAACTTATTGTTCATATTTCTAACTCTAGCACTAAAGTAATCTTATCAAATAAGAGGAGGGAAGAAAGGAGGATATTCTTGTCCAAAGACACTGTACTGTGCAGATGTAGACACACCTGAACACAGTTTCATCACCAACAGCGATAGTGAGACACTGACAGTGAAGTAAAGAGGCATAGAAATAAGGCAACATCAAGCCCTGCGACGATGTCCAATATAGTGGTTCCAAAGATTTTCGAGGTAGGGGCGGGGGGAGGAGGGGATTAGTGGGTAGGCCAGTTGGAGAGTCCCACACTAGCGTTGCTGTAGATCTCGGAAAACGGTGTGCATAAAGGATTTCTTCCTAAGGGAAAAAAAGCCTTGTCAAACTTAAGCCACTTATACATCTATGAATTAGTCAACCTATTCAACTTGATGACCACCTGGAGATGTCTCCAAGTTTCCGATGCCTCAGATGAAAGTAATGTTAGTCGTCTAAAAGTTTCTCTTATTCGATTCCAATGATTATAGCTTAATGTAAAAATTAATTACTAAGGACATGCATAATGTAACAGCTTTTACACTGTAGCAAAAGTAGTGTTTGTTTTCCGTGTATTTCGTCGAATGTTCGCCGTATTATCGCTCCAGATTCCACTAACTAGCAAGTAAACGTCCGCATATATCCGTAATATCTACACGAACAGCGAATCCAGTACTGTAATTACCATTAGACTCTACATTAAACTTTATTTAATATGGTATAATTAGAAACAGACGTATTTAATGTTCGCGAAACTTTTATTCGCTCTAGTTAGAGAATTTTAATTATTTTAGATAAAGCTTAAAACAAACATTACCCACATCTCATGTACTACTAGTTACTATAGCTCAGAGCACAGAATCCTATACTGCAAATTCACTTTGTATTATAGTACCTTTCGCCTTTGGCGCTCTGTTTGTATGAAAGGTGCCCTTGCGGTAGTAGAAAACCTCTCGACCATTTTGTGAGCGGCGAATCCCCGGTATTATCCTCAGGAATTAGTTTATGAAGCGGACATTGCAACTTTTCTGCAGCACTCGAATACCGGCCGAACTAATGCCCCAAGTTAACCGAGTTAGTTGGACGGCGGCCAATGTAAAATCAAATAGTCCGAGAAGCGACAGAAAACTAAGGATTTAATTAGGTCAGCGGCTGCCAATTAAACGGGGGCCGATTTTACTTGGCCAAAGCCAAGGCGACAGCACTCTATCCAAGGCAACCGGGCGTGAAAGTGAAGGAGATTGCTTGAGGGTGTAAAATTTATCGAGTACTGGTTACTACTCTTTATTGTAATCTAAGAGAGTTACTATAAAAAAAGCTTAATAGAGCAAAGTTCTATTAAATTGTTGCTCCCATAAGAATGGTTGTTGCTTCAATTAGTCATTTCATTACGAGTTTACCGGAATAAAGTTGCAGTTAGCACGGAGATTAGTCGAAAATTACATACCATTTTGAATTATCATTACAATTTTTTTAAAGCATGTAATTTCAAAATTTGCATTAACAAAACCTAAAACCTAACCTTTTATTTATAACATATTAGTAATTAAAGAAAAAATTCGCAGATATGTCAGATTATTTGTTTTTTTAATTTTTAATAAGCTCGCAAACAAATATTTTTGTTGTTTTTGCAAGTCCTGTGCACTCCAAATGCGCCCAGAGCTTGCAGCTCATACACTGCAACCATATGGCTAGAGCTTTTGATTTAGAATATAGTTCATTGCAATAAATGCAGGTTGCATCATCATAAGCGTCGTTGTCAAAGACAGCTTCCTCAAAAGCATCTTCCGGCTGAAAATCTAAGCGCCGTTTTATAGCTCTTACGCTCTTTTTTGCCTTCTTTACCAGCTGCAGAGCTTGCTTTTCCTTCAGCTCTTTGATGAAAAGGGAACTGGTCAAAATCGGTTCATGTTTCCTCCTATGTCATTGTTTTTTATCAAAGTCGGAACTTCAGGCAGTGAGGAAATGTCAGCCACTGTTTTGTTTTGTTTAGAGGAACTGGCTAGGCATGATGAGCTTGCAGAAGGACCAGGAGTTTGTTCCGGTGACAGCATTTAAGTTCTCTGGATCTGAATGGGAGCTGTGCCATCGCTTGTGGTTGCTTATTGACAAGAGATTTTCTCGTCTTCCTTGTGAAGTCTTTGGGTAATTTCACTTAGGGCAAACAAATGCTCCGGAAAGATATCCGGATTGAATGAATACAGTACTGTATGCGTAAAGCCTTTCTCGGCGTTCACTACGGTGGCAGATTTACCGTAAGCAGTAGACAAAATGGACCAAACCTGATATGCTGTAACAACTCTACCAGGATGATTACGCAACCATTTATGAGTCTACTGATTATAAAAGGTTTTTAGCGGTTTAAAAAATGTCACATCCAGGAGCAGCATGTGGTGTGTGCACTGTGGAGGTAAACACCCCATAATAATTCCATTTTCTTTTGCAACTTCCAGAACAGACACGTCTTTGGGGCTGCCGTGACCATGGACCACCAACAAAATTTTATCTTCTGTGGATGGTTTGGCGTGTTTCACAACCTGCTCCAGAACTTTGCGAAAAAGTTCTCCTGTCATCCAGCCACTTTTTTGCACAAATCCCATAGAACCAATTGGAGCATCATCTAAGAGTTCATTTTAAAAATTTTTCCTTGCAAACACAAACACAGGTGAAATATAATGGCCAGTGGCACTCACCGTACACACTACAGAAACGTGCTATCCTCTCTCTGCACTTGTAATGGTGCCGACTTGTATTTTTGTCCTGTTGAGGCTAAAACCTTTGGCGATTCCTGCACTCTATTTGTTTCAGAAAGAAGATTTTCATAGTTCCTAAAGAAAGAGCTAAATCTCTCTTTGTTAAAATCGGATGCACGGGCAAAACTAGTCCCTTCAGGTTTTCTTAAAAGAATTCCTGTAAACCAATCCCATCTTACAGATTCGTTCTGACAGTTGAATCAATGACCAACACCGTTTCTCTGAGCTTGTTGAAAGGCCAGCTTTCGAACATTGGTTGAAGTAAGCCCAAAATCCCTTGATTCAAGAAGCTTAATGTGATCCAGCAACTCCTTTTCCGTATCTACATTAAACGTTGCTTGAAACCGGCGAAGTCCTTTTTGGCACCCTTTGAATAATTTTTTTTCCCTGTCTCTACCCTTCTCTTCATTGTAGCTTGAGGAACTAAGAATGATTTCGCGGCTTTTAACCAACCCATCGTTTTTGCTTGCACTGCATCAATCGCACTTCGCCTAGAGCCTTCACTCCAGGATTGCCTATCTGTTTTTCGTTTGTACTTTCCCATCTAGAAAAAACATTCCAAAATAGCTTGAGCAAAATTACCTACATTTTTTCTTTACTTTTCGGCAATATTTTCATTGAACATGATTGTTACAAGTTATCATGAGAAACTTGATGTAAATCTGTTTTAAATTAACTGACATGCTTTCTGTTTTATTCTGGGTGTACATAGGTACAACTAGACGTTATCTAAAGATCACAATATGATGAAATCAATTCTTACCTAAAAGAAGAAGAACCGGTAATATAAGCGAACAAAAAAAACTTTCAGTGGCAAAGGTATCGCCACTCAGAAAACAATGTTGGCCATGACACAATGAATACTGCCAGCCAGGTCAGCTGACTGGAGCCAGAAGTGTACCAACCCCTGAATTTGAAATTATAGTATTTTCGGTCCAAAAATTCCCAGATATCGGGAGACCATCCAGTATGTCATTTTATCCTAGTGTGTCATTTTGGACCAATCTCCCCCATATGTAGACTGTTGGACATGTCTACATAGTGCAATATAGCGTTCTTCAAGGCTACAATATTTATTATCATTTAAAATTTAAACGATATTTGGTATAATAAAACCCCAGTCCTGTTGCACAATGTAGAACTCTAGTTTTGGGAGGTTTATACAATTTTCAAGGGGACTTTGTCCCCAGCTTTATTAACGGACACACATCCCTTGGTAGAGATCGTTAGTAGACAACGGCTTACTTTTAATTGCGAATTTCACGCAACATGTATTTAGTATACGGAAGCTGAAGAAAGGGAAGAGGGCTCCGGATTAAGTCGACATTCATATCATGAAGGTAGTTTAGCAGTTACTTTTATTTAGGACAGCGCTTTTATCTACATACTTGCATACATACATACATAAATTAAATTCCTGTCTTGATATTAGTGAGAATATTTATGATAGGCACATTTTCTCTTCTTGTGTCAAAATTAACTAGAACTTATTTAACTTATTACACAAGTTACCATGCTGTACAGTGTGACCTATTTTCGTATGTTTTCGTCGGATATACCAGAAAGTAGAAATAAACTAATAGAAGTTTATACCGTCGGAAATAAATTCAGTATGTAGAAGCGAGAAACGATTTCTATAGGAACTAACAAGAATTTTCTAAAAATCTAAAAGAGATTTTGTATTTCAAAAAGTAACAGTAATCTTTCTACAAAGTCAGACCTCTGGGACTGTCACTTTTTTTGTTTCTCACAACTGGAACATACTGGTTGTTTCACCTGTAGCAGGATTCTCTGGTGCATGAGTTAATATAAGTATGTATGTATATATGTACATACGACACTGTATTCTTTGCGTGTAAAAAAAGGTACTTCACTGTACTCGGCCGTACTCTTGTTCTCAGGCTGCGGAAGGTTCGGTATACCACTCAATCTCTGTTTTTCCTTCTGGTTTCACCTGTCTGACAATGCTATTGCAATAAATTAAGATTTTTCTGGATATCGTGGATTGGATCACCTTCCTGATTATTCTCTTCAATTTGGTACCTATCATGCATTATGGAACCTGATATTTACCATTTAAACTCTAGAGAGAGATAATAATAAAATTACTAGGGCGAAAAATATCATTTATGAATAATTTGTATGAAATGTAATTGTTAATACTGTACACAATGAGATTGAAAAAAAATGCACTGGCAGGAATCGAACGTGAGCCACCAGTGTGGTAGGCGTTCGATTGTTGTTATCCGTTGGGCTACGAGGGCTTGCTTGTTGAGAAACTAACATTTTCGATACAAGGAAATGAACTTAACGC
>ML218027.1:1924-42407 GCA_004785975.1 Popillia japonica
AAGTCCTATATCTCGGTTAATATGAAAGCACAAAATTTTCTTTTTGCGGCACAAAATGAGCACAAAATTATAGCATACTCAGAATCTTGAAATACGGGGGTGGCGGGGCTGGCATGTCCCTGGCCCCGCCAAAAAGAAAGTCCTATATCTTGGTTAATATGAAAGCACAAAATTTTCTTTTTGCGGCACAAAATGAGCACAAAATTATAGCATACTCAAAATCTCAAAATGCGGGGGTGGCGGGGCTGGCATGTCCCTGGCCCCGCCAAAAAGAGAGTGCTATATCTCGGTTAATATGAAAGCACAAAATTTTCTTTTTGCGGCACAAAACGGCACAAAATAAGCACAAAATGATAGCATACTCAAAATTTCGGAATGTGGGGGTGGCGGGGCTGGGGACATGCAGCCGCTGTAAAGGTAGTCTGAAAATTATGAAGATTTATCTCTGTCCGTGGGATATTTGGTCAGAAAATTTTTGGCTTTTTAAATTAACGTTAACATTTATTTATTAAAAGAACAATTATTGAAAGTACAATTTCAGAAACTAAATGAGCTTGCAGAAGTTGCTGTATTTGTTTCCAATTTATCTATATTTTCACTATTTAGTTCTCCAAATCGTGACATTTCGAAAATTAAATTTGAAACTGTCAAAAGTTTTACATAAGCAGTGATATTAAGTCAGGTGACAGCCGGGGTGTTATCGCTAGTGATAACATTCCGGGGTAGTTATCAGTATTATCAAATGTTGATTGGATATCCTGATACATGTGACATAAAAGGATTAATTTTGATTGGTCGAAAATTGAATTCAAAAATTTTCAACGTAATGCTATTTTTGGCTGCGCCTAATTTGGGACCGAAAGCGCTTTAGTTTGGGATCCATGCACCGAATTCCGTGGTGGCGCTTATTACAATAATAGAAATGCTTTTAATTTTGACATTAGACAGTTTGATATTTGTCATTGTTGTCGTCTTTTTATTGTTCTCAATTGTTTTATTATAATATATTTGTGGAAATCTGCCATCTAATAATTTTTTTATTATAGCTGCATCATAATCTTGGTATTTCGAACGCATTTGCGTGCGAAAACGGGCCATTAAAAAACCGGGGTGGGTTAAAGTCGCCTAGGCAACAACATATATACTGTCATTACATATGACAGTAATGACACTAATCACGCGATCACGCCACAATCAAGCACCAATCAAGCATCAATGTTTCGTCGACAGTGTGGTAATTCTTCTTTGTCATCCAAGCCAATCATTTCTCATATTCTTTATAATATGCAAATTTTGATTTTTGTGGAATTAATTTCAATTCGGCTTGCTCAGCTAATCGTTCAATTTCCGAAGAAATCTCTCCACTCATATTGTCCATTCTATAAATTCACAAAATTTGACATTAAATGTCACAGCAATCACATAGGCACATAGCAACTAATCCAAACTAATCAACAATAATTTCTAACCGTTTCTATGTTCATTATTATAAATTAGAACCACACCTTTGTAAAATGCACCAATTCTTCTATTCTTTTTGTTATTTTTGCATTGTAGTGCTGGTATAATAAAAAATAGCGTATAGTACACGTGTATAAGTGCCTTTAAAGCACTTGCGCCATTTAAAAGCACTCCGCTTCGCGTCGTGCTTTTAAACATGTCGCGCGTGCTTTAAAGGCTTACTTATACACTTGTATTATAATACACTATTAAGTTGGTTTTACACTTGTCAATTTCTTGATCAATTTTTAGATTTTAAAATTGATCAATATCTAGTTCTTGAAATAGAACTTACTGTCGTATTACACTTATCAATAAATTTGAAGATATTTTTAAGATCTTTTTATTGGTGAATTTTAAGTTCTTAAATAAGAACTTAGTATTGCATTACACCTAACAATAAATTGAACTAAGAATAGCAACTGTGAAGGGAGTTTCGAATCTTTTTAATGTTAACAGTTGTAATGTCCTATGTTAAAAGGTTATGTGATGTTATACATATAGTTTGAGGATCTGCTGGAAAATCGTTCTCTACTAAATTTAAGTTTCCCTTTTTCGCAATCAACCATGGTCTAACCCACCACCTCCTTGTTACGCTTGCTTTTTCTAAATCTATCATTTTTAGTAACATTAGGGAGAATACAGCTTTTCTTAAATTTGTTAATCTTTTTCGTTGCCATTTTGATCTTACTCTCTGCATTATGCTGTAAATTCAAAATTTCATATAATCTATATGAATTTAGTCATTCATAATTACAAATATTTATTATTTGGGGATTATTTGGGAGTAACAAATATTCAACGAATTGTAATTGTTGAAATTTGAATTAAAGTAAGTTTGGAATTACTTTCATACAAGTGTCGCAGGTTAGCACTGTCGGTCACTATCCACTATTAAAACAAAAATTACTATAAAATTGAAGTTAAATTGACGCAAAAATAGAACATGTTCTAATTCTTCAATTTCTAGAACTTACCCAAGTTCTTTAAATTGATCTATTTATTGACAAATGTAAAGCTACCAGCTACAAGCTTAAAATTGAAGAGAACTAGAACTAGAAATTGAACTTGAAATTGACAGATGTAAAAACTTAACTTGACGTCAAGTCGGCTAAGTTCTAGAAATTGATCAATAAATTGACAGATGTAAAACCAGCTTTATACATGTATTAAGCTGGTTTTACACTTGTCAATTTCTTGATCAATTTTTAGATCTTAAAATTGATCAATTTCTAGTTCTTGAAATAGAACTTACTGTCATATTAAGCTGGTTTTACACTTGTCAATTTCTTGATCAATTTTTAGATCTTAAAATTGATCAATTTCTAGTTCTTGAAATAGAACTTAGTGTCGTATTACACTTATCAATAAATTTGAAGATATTTTTAAGATCTTTTTATTGGTGAATTTTAAGTTCTTAAATAAGAACTTACTATTGCATTAAGCTGGTTTTACACTTGTCAATTTCTTGATCAAGTTTTAGATCTTATATGTATGTATATAATAATGATTATATAGCATATATAGGGCTATACTGTAATGAATGATAAGTGTGTAAATAATGTGTTCGGTGTAAGTAAACTTCTAAAGTGTACGGAAGAGTATCTATGACTATTGTAACAAACAAAATAATTATCAATGTGTAACAAATAAAACAGTTATCAATATACGCTGATATTTTGGTTTCTCAGAATAAGAACAAAGATGCGTTTGGATGGTGTGTGATAGAGTTAATAGAATAAATGTTATGTATAGACACAGGCACCACAGGTATAGACATTGAAGAAATATACGGTGCTGCAACAATTTCTACAACTATGTATTGATTTTCTAATAGTTCAGGTTTAAACCAAACTTTAACGAAAACAACCATGAAATGTCAGATAACAATTAAGTCAATTATTTATAAATATGTATTTTAACTCTCATTTATTATCAGTAACATTATAAGTGGATTACGCGAAAATTACATGACGTTTTATATTATATGTTTACTTCTTCCTTCATTAAAAAAAATATCTGAAGCATTTGCTGACAAAACCCTCATTTGAAAAGAAATTGTTAGTCTCAATATTTTTATAATTTTTATTTTCCTGGCATATGAAGTAACGTTACACCATGGTTACACGTGGTTACACCTTATAATAAAACACTGGTGAAGATATACAACCATATCTTTCCAGAATATCAGGTGAAACTATGTTGATCCCAGGATACACAGATAGAGGTATGCCGACGCGCATCTTATTCATATGTCATTGCGAAGCATTAATTGTAAAATACAAATCCCGCCTACGAAACCAGCGATTTTAACCTCTATTGAAATAAATTTCATATGGAATTTGTCTCGCACTGACGTCATGCGCGGCTTCGACGATATTTGGTTTTGAAACGAGCATACCTCTATCTGTGTATCCTGGTTGATCCACATAATAGTTAAATGTCATCTCTTTCAAATTGGCACTTAGTAAAATTTCAGACAAAATATAAATCTTGTTTTTCATACGATTGTCGATGCGTGCAACTAAACAATATAAAAATATCGTCCATATTTGTTTACATTTACTAACCGTTTACTAACGATGACCTACATTTCTGGTTATGTGATTATGTCACAATCACGTGACCACATCGAATAGCTGAAGCAGAAAAATTAAAAATCTTGGTACAAGTGAATATTCGATTATAAGCACCTATGAATCTTCTATAAATTTAATATAAATTCTGCATAGAAGCGCCCTCTTTTAGAATATTTGGCAACTAAAAATGTGTTGCCAGAGGTCCCATTTGAAATGTTCCTTTGTAATATATGGTAATATACTTTCTCTGTGCTACAAGCTACAATAAACAACGACAAAATGAACAACAACACAAAAATATCGTTAATAGATGCTATGACAAACAACAAATACACCTTTTTGTGAGTAATGAATTAATATTGATCCAAATTGATTCTATTATGCCAGGTTTCTAAAACGTGAAGCAGCAGTTATCTGCTCAGAATCTGGTGATTTAACAAAGACAGTCCTTGTTAAATTGCCCGATACCAAACAGATAACTGCTGTGTGACGTTAGAGAAACCGGGCATTAATCTAGAATTTCAGCATAGCGACGTTAGCTTTCCTGTTTTGATATACAGTAGAGTCTCGATTAACTGTCACCCTTTTAACCGTTAGTTTCTATTAACCGCCGTCTCTGAGAAAAGAAATCAAAAATTAACTTTGCAATTCAGTGCAGTAGATATGTATGTTTATAAGTCGTATACCCCCAATTTGATTTTAAAGAACAACTGCCCTGCTTATAACCAACCGATCAGACCATTTCAATATGAAATTTTTTCAATAGTTTCGTTTGAGTGTGCTTACCTGGAGCGTGTCATGAGCGAAAAACGTAAACCCGTAGTGTTGGGTTTAACCCAGAAATTGGAAATTATAAAATGCTTGCGCAAAGAGGAAGGTGCTAGTAGTATTGCATAAAAGAGATGCGGAAAAAAAATTAAAACCACGTTTCTAAAATGGAAAATGCTGATGGTAACGTAAAAGCTAGAAAGACTATGAAACCAACCAAACTTGATTAGCTTGACACGGTAATGTACCAATGGTTTATTCAAGCTCGTAGTCAAGGAATGCCTCGAACAGGACCTATAACGCAGGCTAAAGCCATAAAAATGAACAAAAAAAATGATGACGATTCCAGTTTCAAAACCAGCATGGTTAGCCAAATTTAAGTTTCGTCATGGTATTTGTCAGTTAGACATTTCGGGCGAAAAACTAAGTGCCAATAGTACCGTTGTAGCAGATTATGGTAAAAAATTCGAACAAATCATAAATGAAAGAAAACTTGTGAAAGAGCAAATTTTTTACTGTGACGAAACAGCCCTAAATTGGAAAGCTCTTCCCCAGAAAACATTGGCATCGTCATCCGAAAAATCTGCCTCAGGATTTAAAATACAGTAGGATCGAATAACTGTGATGGTGCGTGCCAATGCGTGGGGTCTATAGATTTCCTTTGATTGTTATCGAAAAATTTAAAAAGCCTCGTGCGTTCAAAAACCTAAACATAAATGTTTTGCCTGTATCATATTATGCTCAAAAAACGCTTGGATGAGCCAAGCCATTCGAGGACTGGTTCCATAATATGTTTGTGTCTAATGTAAAATCTCACTTAAAATCAAAAGGATTACCACAAGAAGCAATGCTGCTCATGGACAATGCGCCTACTCATCCTGTAAACGAAATGACGAGTGACGATGGCAAGATAACTTGTCATTTTCTACCAGCAAATACGACGCCATTGATTCAACCAATGGATCAGGGTATCATTGAGGCGATGAAACAGCGGTATCGAAAAGTTTTCCTACAGAAGCTTGTGTTTGCCGATAACGAATTTAATATCAAAGCTTTTTGGAAATCATACACTATCAAAGACCTAATTTTGATTGTTGTTGAGGCTTGGCAAGATGTTTCGGAGAAAATACTGGAGAGGGAGTGAAATAAATTATGGCCTGTCCAAGAAAATGACGTGAATAACGTGGAAACTCAAGAGGAGCTTATAAGGGACAAAGAAGACATTTTTGAGCTCTGTAAAAGTCTTCCGGTGGAAGCAAATGATACTATTTTAAAGGAAGACGTCGGTGAGTGGCTTGGAATGGACAAATTTACTGGGGGGTTTGAAATTCTGAACGACGAAGACTTGATAGAAAGTGTTTTACGAGAGAATGATGATGTGATTGAAGAGGAAGAGGACGAGGTTACATATGAATTGACAAAGACAATAAATTACTCATTCAGAAACCGAAAACATGTTAACCCAATGTATCGACTGGTTCGAGAAGCAGGAAGAAGCGGACGTCACCCAAATGTTACTGCTTTGCAGAATTCGGAACATCGCGGCCGGAAAAGCTCGCAGGGTTTTAAAACAAAAAAATGACAGATTACTTTAAGAAGTAAAATTGTTAAATACAGTGAAACCCGTTTAAAACGGAATCGACTGGGACCAAAATATTTTCCTTTATACACAGGTTTCCGTTTTACTCAGGTTATTATACATATGTATTAAATATGAAATTCTAATGTTTTATTCAACCGTCCAATCTAAAGCATACCAACGTGTGAAATTCCAAAATTTTAACGAATTTGCTAAAGTTATAAGACAAAATAGGCAAGTATCTAGATCATATTGCAGAAAAAAGAACACATTTATACATACATACCTATTTTATTTTATTGATATAAATATATGTATGTACAAGCAATAAACAAACAATATTCGCTTTGTATTCTGTCTTCCTATTGAGTCGTTTTAACTAGTAATCCACACGTGTTACACATTTTTCAATAGACAAAGTGTTTCCTTCATAGGTGGCCGTCAGAAATGGTCTGTTTTCTAATCGCAAATCAAGCCAAGGACCGTTGCCGGTCATTTGAAGTATGTAAACTCTGTTATTTATGGTGGAAACCGATTCCGTTTTATGGAGGTTCACAATACTTTTTGGTCTAAATTTATTAGTACGGTTTCACGTTAAACAGGTTCCGTTTTAAAAAGGTACAGTTGCTATGTTTTTTTACGAGGACGATTCCGGACTATGAAAATTTTCCGCCTTACACAGTTTTCCGTTTTATCAAGGGTCCGTCTTAGCCAGGTTTCACTGTACATATTTGTTATTTTTTGATAATGTCTTTAACATAAAGAACAGTAAATGCTATGTATGTATGTTTTACTGTATTTTAAAGACCTAACTAGATCTGTTTAATAAATAGAGTTAAATAGAAAATTTAAAAGCTTTACTAAACTTTCCCCAAACCAATCTGTGTTATAAATAGTGCACAGCATTTTATTTTTATCGATCGCCAACGCTCCTCGATGATCCGGAGACCTATTTCTGTTAACCGTCTATTCTCTCATCCGTCACCCCAACGGTCCGAAGAGTGGCCGTTAATCGAGACTCTACTGTAATTGGATATAATAAGTAAACATGAATGATGAATACTGTCTACCACGCCACGCAGTGACTATTTTACGAATTACAACCCCTTCTTTTATATCACACTTATCTCAGATAAATATCAACTCACTAGCGAGATATTTGAATGAGTGGAGCCGTAAAAAGAACATGAATGAGTCGCAAGCGAGCAACTTTTAAGGGACCGTTAGAGGACCCCACAGACTATGGCAGACGAAGAACTTGCATTGAAATATATGCCGCTTTTTTATTCTTCTAACTGAAAAAGAAGAAGACGCAATTGAAGAAGTTGTTGAGTGAAACCTTAATAGTATATTATAATACAAGTGTATAAGTAAGCCGTTAATGCACGCGCGACATGTTTAAAAGCACAACGCGAAGCGGAGTGCTTTTAAATAGCGCAAGTGCTTTAAAGGCACTGATACACGCGTATTATACGCTATTTTTTTATTATACCTGCACTACAATGCGAAAATAACAGAAAGAATAGAAGAATTGGCGCATTTTACAAAGTAGTGTGTGGTTCTAATTTTTAATAATGAACATAGAAACGGTTAGCAATTGTTGTTGATTGGTTGCTATGATATTTATGTCAAATTTTGTGAATTTAGAATGGACAATATGAGTGGAGAGATTTCTTCGGAAATTGAACGATTAGGTTAGCAAGCCCAATTGAAATTAATTCCACAGAAATCAAAAACCGCATATGTCATATGTAAACTTGTTGTTACCTAGGCGACTTTAAAACACCCCGGTGTTTTAATGGCCCGATTTCGCACGCAAATGCGTTCGAGATAGATGATGATGCAGGTATAATAAAAAAAATATTTATTGTTTATGTCCAATTTTATTATGATTCATTTGTTTTTTGCATTTATGAAATATTTTAGTGATCTATTAAAAATTCCGTCCAATGTAGGAATAGATATTTATTTTAGTATTTTGACTTACAGACAAAATAAAATCTAATACATCGTCTTTGTACCATTCATTCATAATAGTTTCCCATATACATATTTGCTACAGTTGAAACTGAATTTCAAAAATTAAATAAAACATTATCCTCCTATACTCTTAAAATTACAAGTACACCTGACTATCTGACACATTTAAGTTATACCTATATGTGATACTGCATCTAACTAATTCAAATATTTAAATTACATACTGTATTTTTTCCTAAATAAATACTTTTTGGAAGAAGCAATTTAAACTCTTATTACGATGTAATATGCAAATCTTCCAAGCTGAAATTATAGAAGTGTTGTGAAGAATGCTAGCTGATTGCTGTTATATCATCAGAGAGATGCCCCACAGCATTTTAGTTTTGTTTAGTTTGACAAATAGAGTGGCAAAAAGTAATAGTTGCCTAGCACCTTACAGACACAGAATATATAAAAGAGAAATATTTTATTCAAAGATTGGTACACTTAAAACTTAAAAATTCAACATTTCATAAAAATATTTAAAATTTTAACGCTTAATATATACTCCTATACAAGATGTGCTAATTGATGGTAAACATAAAGTAGATATAATACTGATAATATACTATAAGATCCTAAAAGATATCACTTAGAATATAAATATTCTATAATGCGGGTTTCCAGGTGTTGGCCGTGACATGGTTAGTAAATTATATACAGTACAAATAAAAAATATAATTCACAAGATATACAATAAAAAAGAAACTCGACGTTTCGTCACTAATGTAAGTGGCTTCTTCAGGAGCAAAGAGGGTTTCTAGGGAGGGTACCAGAAGGTACCCCTGTAGCCCCGCCCTCCACCTACCAGAATGTGTTCGCCTCTAGCGTGGTTTGCACGTCGAGTTACCGTGACCTTCTGGTACCCTCTCTAGACACTAGGGCTGTCGGGAACCGACTTTTTCAGGAACCGGGTACCTGTCGAGCGTACTACCCGGTTTCGGGTAACCCGGTTCTAGAATCGGATACCCGGGTATCCGGAACCGGATACTCGGGTACCCGAAACACCGGGTATTCAACTATTCCGTTCTAGAAACGTTTTCGGGTGGCCGAGTACTTGCTTCTACGACGGGTACCCCTTTTTGAAAATATTTCTATGTACACAACAATATAGTGTGCAAGTAAATAGAGACTACAAAATTGCTGTTTGGAAAGCAATATAAAATAAAATAACGTAACATATTTTATTATTGGCTTATTATAATAATTTTTAAAAATAACTTAATCCGAAAATTAAATGCAATTTTTAATTTTAAATAAAATTTAACGAAAATCAATATACCAACCCAAAAATAATTAAAACTTATATTTTAAAGAAAACCGGTTAAATGAACGATTCGAAATTTGGTGGCATTTTCCCATCGAAATATCTAAAAAAAAACGTGAACGTTGTAATTTATTAATATACTTTAATTTCGTAACAGTGGGCGTTTTTATATGAGAATTGTAAATTTTAAATGAAATTCAGATGACTTACACCTGTACGTATGAAGTAAACTGTTTCTACCACCAAATGTCCGTGTTTGAAAACTTTAATCGACAACGTATGAAACCTCGGATGATAATACTTATATCTCCGAAAATGGATACTCAAAATCGGATACCCGGAACCGGATACTCGAAAACGGGTACCCGGAATCGGATACTTGAAATCGTACCCGGCTAGAACCGACGTTAAGAATTTCGGGTACCCGGGTATCCGGAACCGGGTACCCGGATCCGAGCGGCAGCCCTTAGTGGCGAAACGTCGAGTTTTTTTATATATCTTGTGCATTATATTTTTTATTTGTACTGTATATATTTTACTAATCATGACACGGAAACCCTCATTATAGAGACTCGGGCCGTGGAAGCCTTCGATATCATTTAATATAAATATTCGTTTTGAAATAATTTATATTTAGAAGCCTAAAGCATCCATCCAAGCAAATCTTAGTTAATTTTTAAGTTACCAACCAATAAAAATCGCATTGCATACGCTTAAAGACAACTATCAGCATGACAGCGATTTCAAAATTTCATTCCTTTTACTTTAGTGTTTTCTAATCACAGCTCGACTCAGGTTACTAAAAATAAGCAGGTTACGCAAGAGTAATAGTACATTATTACCTAGATTAGTAAGCTCTGAACAACGATATTTGATTATATGAAGTATATAGTAGTGAAACGCATACAAATTGCGAGTATAATAGGAAATATCTTTGATTCACTTTAATTCTTGTTTATAAAACAACCCAAAGTAAGATATTTTCCAATCATTGTCATTTTTAGAATTTTTTTGCTGTATTATTTTAGAAATTATCGAACGTACACACCCTGTATATTTAATTTTCATATATATATGTATATAGATAAATATGCATACATAAAATTATGTACTTCAAAATACGAGATTACATAATAAACATATAGAGATTACAGTTACGATTATACATTATATAATGGTACATTAATAACCATATTTGGAATGGTTACAGAGGCAGATATGTTTTTAAAACAGTAGAATCATGCTTTTTATATATAACAGTTTAGTAAATATACAAAAAAGAGATTAAAAACCGGAGGGAAAATACATACATAAACTTACGACGACTAGTTTCAATTTTTTTTGTTTACCAATACTACTGCTTGATCCACGAGAAAGATTTTAAAAATCGCAGGAGTTTGTTCCCATGGTTCACCATCAACTTGCAGTGGAGCAGTTGCTTTTAAATGAATCTGAAACCAATATTTTTCATAATCACAGTGCTTAACGTGTTTTATATATTTATGTTACCTCTATAGTTTTGGCTTGTCCAATCTTATGAGGAGTAGATAAACCAACCTGCAACTGGGCTATGTGGAACGATGAATAAATACCAACAACTTCCAATACACCATCCTTGTAGGATTGTGTTGAAGAATCACCTGTCATATCTATGCTCTTGTTTAATAAATATTATTTACTTGACTTAAAAATGTACTTACTCCAAAGGTTAACACCGGCACCCCATGATTGTATGTTAAGTACAACTATTGATTCTAGCTCAGGTAAAGGAGTTAATTTTCCATCTAAATATAAATCTACCCTTTCCTGTATATTTTTGCAATCAGCTGTGACTACCTGCTGTGTTCCAAAGCAGAGATACAATAACTGAAATATTTATTTGTCAATAAAGTAGCTCTAATCCAACATACAGATGCATAAAACCTTATTGAATATTCGACTACTAAACAAGTACAATCGACTTTCTCTGGTACGATGAAAATCTAAAGCTACTTGTGCATCAACCCCAACACTGAAATAGTTGTACATGTATAAAGACTTGGATGGCATTCGTATACCTAAGTGGCGGTAAGGTGTAATGTCAACTTTCCATCTATAATGAAATTAGTAGTTACTTGTATGTTGTGGGAAATAAGAATAATTTTTAAAGTTCAGTATGTGAGCACGAACATATTTAAAAAATTCAATGTATATGCACTGGGCAAATAGTATAGCAATATGTGTATTCTCTAGTCCTTCTTCATTTCATACATATGTGCTGATAGTCACATTTTACGTTTTTGCATCTAAATAGGAAATTTGTTTGCAGCAAACACAATACGTGGAAACAATAGGAGTGAATGTAGTGTAAATTTCTAACAGTAGAAAAATTATAGTCAAGTGTGTCTATCAGATTGTGTAGGCATAAGGATATTTGATTTGATTTCTACCAAGGTAGGACGGTCTTTTTCGTCCTTAACTCTGCGGCCCATTGGTCTTACTGTATTATTTCTACCTAGTTTTCCTTAATCCGGTTTTAAGAGCTCGTTCGGTAAATCTTGCTTCAATGATAATTCGAATACACCGGGGTTTGTACTCAGCACCGCATCCGGCGATGCATTACTATGGACAGCATTCGTTTTTACGGAGCTAGACCTAGGCATAATTTCACACCTTTACTTTTTTTATTATAAAATTTGTATTTCTGGTTTCTTTCATTAACATCATCCTTAGAATGTGAGCCTGTGCATATATCTTATTAAAACAGGTGCAATGTTTACTTACGCAATGAGAAGAGAATAGGAAGCAGTCAAAACTCAACCATCGAATAATCAAATAATATTGAACATACAAATAAATCTAATAATTATATATGAACTAATTATTCCACCTCAAGATTAAAAATAATCTATCAATTTTTGAATCTCCTTGACACATACTAAGAGAATATATAATAGTTAGCAGTATTTTAACTTAAATTTTGAAGTGGTACTAAACCTTACTCTTCTCAGATGTTGAGGGGAAGTAACGACCGTCACTCGTTAGACAGAACGTAAAAACGGATAATTCGTCAATAAAATAAACCGCAAAACTACGTGCTCCTTTGTTTATTCCTCAATATTTCTTTATACATTGATAATATCTTCAGGAGAAACTACAATTGCATAAAACAACCAACCCATAAAATTGTTAATTAAAAAATTTAATATAGTCACAACTAGAGCTGGCACATTGGCAAAAACATCAATAACATATGATCACGGTAAGTGTGTCAGAAAATATCACAAACTGAATGTAAAAGGTCAAGTTTTACTTTAAAAACAATGGTTGACATCAAAAATTATATAAAAGATCCTCTTCTATAGTTATTACTTAAAAAAACGTTAAAATTAATAAAACAAAAAAAATTGATTAGATTAAATTTCTATAAACTATTTCAGCAAGAAATAAAATCGTGAATGTACTGATACAAAACTTTGAAAAGCAAAAACTGGGAAAAAACCGCATCAAGTTCTTGTATATGCATATTAAAAAGATAACAAATAGCGAGAACATATGTATATACCAGGTCTGTTCACAAGGTAACCCAACGAACAAGCAAATGTAAAAGGTTAATGAACCTATAATAGAGGCAAAATATATGAATCCACAGTGCAAGGATTTCCTGTGTCTGTTTTGAAATTCACGCTATTATTACATTTTATGTGCACCATCTCCATAGTAGCTCCTGTAGTTGCTCAAATATTGTAGTATGATAACGTCATCAAAATTTAACTTATGATCTAGTTCAGGTGAATGCAGTGAAACCGCACTGGATTCTTTTTTTATACGAACATCGCTTATTTGCTGGGTTATTCGGTTTTTAAGCCACTGTGCAGTTTGGCCTATATATTTTACACATACATACAAGACGTTGATGCAATTTTTCTCAGTTTTTGCTTTTCGAAGTTTTGTATCAGTACATTCACGATTTCACTTCCTGCCTGATGTTTTTTGACACACTTACCGTAATCATGTTATTGATGTTTTTGCCAAAGTGCCAGCTCTAGTTGTGAGTATAATAATTTTGTTAATTAATAATTTTATGACTTGGTTGTTTTATGCAATTGTCGTTTCTCCTCCTGATGATGTTATCAATGTTAACGAAATATTGAGGAATAAACAAAGGAGCACGTAGATTTGCAGTTATTTTATTGACTGATTATTCTGTTATTTTTTACGTTCTGTCTTACTCTTCTCCACATTTTCGTGGAGAGCACAGCCAAAAGGACCACACCTTGGGGATTGGTTCGACATACACTTCAGCTTCTTGAAGATGAAGAAATCTGGAATATGCCTCGAGACGATTTGCTAAGAAAGTTCAGCTTTGTGAAAAGATTTACCACAAAGTTTAGTACCACGTGTGAATCAGACAACATTGACAAAAGCTACGAAAAGCAAGAGATGATCATAATGTCTGATAGTCAAGGAGCCATCAGGGCGCTGTACTCAAATATTATCAGCTCCCAAATGGTTTGGGAGTGTGTAGAAAAACTAAATGAGGTAGCCAAAAGAAACAACGTAACCTGGAGGCTCCGGAATATACAGGAGTGAAAGAATATAAGATAGCAGACAATTTCGCTAAGGAGGCCAAAATACCTATTGTTGGTCCAAAACCTTTTTGCGGGGTACGTAGCAGTGTAATACCGCCAAAAGAGATCTTCAGAATGCATTAATCTCAGCAAAACCAATATTCGTTCCTATAAAGTCACTGCAAACTGAATAGGCACCTATGTAGGCTTGTAATAATGAGGGAACCCGAACGCAGATTTTGTAGGGAAGAGGATGAAACATCCATCCATCTACTCTAGAACTGCTCTGCACTGTGCAACTCAAGGGCCTCGCATGTAGGAGCACATGAAACTGAAGAGGGAGCTTTCCGACATCCCGTACTTTTAAAAGGAATCGCGCTAATCAGAATAGAAGACACAATAGATGTTTTAGGTCCCAGTGTATCATCACCCTAACATTACGTAGATACATACAACATATAGCTTAATTAAGATATAAATGCACAAGCTATTGAAAACTCTAAATTAAAAAAAGAAAAAAAACACCACCAAGTGATATACTCCATTGAATCTAAAGGAAGAAAGTGCATCTAATGATGATCATATCATCATCATTAGTAATGACAATATGTTTTGCTTAAACAGTAAAAAATCTAGTGTTCTTTACTTTTTGCCCCTCAAATTTCAAGTTTAAGTAATTACCTTAATTTTTATACTATACAATGGTATCAATGGATTATTTGAGCGTGGTACTAAATAAACGTTGATATTTTCATGTTATTAATTGTGGCAAACAGTCCTTAATATTTTATAGCTGCAATGCATTGTGCTTCACAATGTTAGTATGTAATTTATAATACGTCATTTCAATATATTAACTTTGGGCCAATCTCTGTTAAAAATGTACTGTACCTATCGAGAAACGTAGTTTTCGCATTAGTAATCTCTTCAATTAATTTGTCTGCATCAATTTCCGAATGACTTTGTTTTCCCCATCCCAAAACTCTTGATAAATCATTTCCAGTGCCTAATGGCAACAGAGACACAGCGGGTTGAGGCTAAAGTGTGAAAGTATTATTTGACAAAATTGAATTCAACACATTAATCTAGTCATACATCTAAATCCATTTTATGTACTGCGGACAAGATCCAAGAAACTGTCCCATCACCACCTGCAATTAGTAGTTTAATAGGCTTTGGAGCCACTAGAACACTCCATTGCAACGCGGCAGCAGGTGTTCTTTCAGCTAGGTCTAATACTTGAACTGGATTGAGGTATTTCCTAAATTCAGATAAGACGACACCACCATCATTATTTCCAGACTTTCTATTTGCTAAAAATAGCAATTTTAGCTGCATTTTGAAATTTAAATAAGCAAAATGTAACGTGCTTACCAACAACAACTAATGGACACCAATTCTCCCATCCTGGATCTTGTACACCTCTTAATAATAAATGCCTATGTATGCTGCTCTTCATTTTTGCCACTTGAACACACCATGGTGGAACAATTATGTTCTTATATGGACCAAAATCACATTCCTAAAAAACCATTCACAACACATATATTATACATGTACGCATATCATTCTAAATGCTAGAAAACCTTTTCTAATCCCTTCAAACATTCTGTATGTACAGTTCTTTGGCACCAACAGCATTGAAAGTCTACTAAACCAGGTTCCATTGAACAGTCATCTTTACATATTGCACATAAAGCTCCCAATGGTAAATTACCTATATAATGTAATGTAATTTTTTCAGTATAAAATAGGTTTAATCTATCAATACCTTTAACCCAATGATGTAAAAAAACTTCAGACTTTGAAGTTATGACTTTACATTGTAAACGTTTATTAGCCTTCTTAATACAATCTGTGTCTGCACATACACCACAACAATCGCAATAAACACCAATTCCATTCAACAGCAAGGACTCACAAATTGAGCAATACCAAGCCTACAATGTACTTAGTAAACAAATGCAGCAGACGAACTAACAATTACAATTATAAGACCTTGGAGGACATTCGCAAAGATGTCCAACTGTGATTTTTTGTAGCATCTCTAATATGTACGATAACGTCTCCATTAATCCATTTAAAAAAGTAGTAACTTGCAAAACATATTATAACAGTTGATAGGACAGGTACAAACACTCCAAACGGTGGTATTAAAGCAGTATTTGTCCACATAATCGACAAATCGACTTCGTCAACTTTTATAATTTCCTTTTTTAAGAATCTACTAAAACCTGTCATTGCTTTATTAATTCATGTTTTAATACCTAGCATGGCATTAATTTACATACTTTATCACCCATTGTTACTAGTTTTACAACAAAATATTTATTAGTATAATTATTCAAAAAAACCGAGGCTTTTCCTGTTTATAGAATTCAAATGCAAAATGACGTCTACGTCTACATCCCCACTTCCCCGCTTGTATATGGTTTGTATTGGTTTGTATCAATTTAGTGAAATATCACAGGTGTATGTATTTTGTTGGTATTTTGCTTGTATTTTGTCCAGATTTTGTCACATTCTCAACAATTATTGTTTCTATGATACAAATTCTTATTGATCATTATATTTATAGCTAAAATTTCATAAATTTACTTATAAGTATAAAACCATAATTAAAAATCAGAAAAAAATTAGGAGATCTAAATAGTTCTCTTTGAGCGAAGAGGTTGCCACCCCGCAAAAATTTTAATTTTGACAATTATAAAATGTATCCAAAAAGACAATTTCATCAGAATTCGTGGCTAAAAGTAATAGAATTGTGCAAATATTGTCTTTGATTGTATACCAGTATACATATTGTATACGATTGTTCATACTTAGCATTAACTTAGCAATACATGTCAAAAATCTAAACTTAGGAAAATTCTGTTTGCACAGTTGATGCTAGTTCATTCATTCCCAATTGAAGTTTAATTCCCAGTGCAAGGTTACCTCAAGAAAATTAGCTTCAGACTTTTGTAAATATACGATTAATATATTTTTTATAGGAATAAGGTAAGAATCACATCTGAAATAAATAGTCTTGCTACCTCTTGTGGCTGTGTTATACTTGTTATATAATTTATTTATTTATTTGTTATCACCCAAACTGATACTCAAACTTGAGATAAAATTGGAAATTAATTCATATTTTTGAAATAGGTGAACATATTAGAAAGTTTATGCAAAGTAACTTATCTTTCCAGCAAAGGTGATAGAGAGATGAGTGGGCGAAAAAAGAAACCGAATTTAACAAAGATTACTATGGTAGATGAGCCTTCTCCAATGTAATTACACTGAATAATATGTAAAGGTTTGATTATATATATGTATATATTATTTTAGTGTCCCTCCGGCTAATCTAGATAAACGTACTACTATTACTATAGATAATAAAACCTTTGATGTCGAAGCTGATGATTTAGAAAAAATATGTGATTTAGGCAGGGGTGCATATGGTATTGTAGAAAAAATGAAACATATACCAAGTGGTACAATTATGGCTGTAAAGCGTATACCAGCATCAACAGTAAATACGCAGGAACAGAAAAGACTATTAATGGACTTGGATATATCAATGAGAAGTAGTGCTTGTCTTTACACCGTGCAATTTTTTGGAGCCTTATTTAGGGAAGGTGATGTTTGGATATGTATGGAGGTAAGGTCAAATGAAATTTGCGTTGAAACAGACTAACACATATATATTTAAACAAATAATTTGTAAACAATTTTACTCCTATTATATATTTACATATATAAGATTTCACAGCACATTCAATAAATCATAATTGCACACTAGAAGGATAAATTTAAATATTTAAGCGCTGTATTAGTATTTATGCTAAAGATTGTACTTGGAAGAACAATAAGTGCTGAACAGTACTGTTATATATCAGTATTGTTCTAATTCAGATCCTTATGTGAAAGTTTAGGGTTAGTAAAATAATGTAATAACGCATAATACAAAACGTTGCATAAATTCTGTTATAATGTTGTCACTTTTCATATTAATTAGTTAGTTGTTGCAAGTTAGTTGCTGGAGAGTCGAATAACCTATATAACTAATGTAAGTTTTTTAAAACTATTTCACTGAATAAAACAACTTAAGCTAGATTAGAATAAATTATCCATCAGAATGCCTTTACAAATATTCATATGGAATTTACCATAGAATAAAAGACAATAAGGCTGCTGCGGCTTTAGCACTTATTGAAGAGTACGATTTCATATGTATGATAGTAAGCAAGAGACTGTAATTAAAGTGGTCTGTTCAATGCAATTTAACCTAGTTCGATGAAACCTGTACTACACTTACTAATTAACAGTGCACAGTAGATTCCCAAACTGGGAGCATATAAAATATGTTATGATGAAGTTATACTGTCCATTCATTTTGAAGTACATCAAATTGAGTATAACTATTTTTATTGACTTTACATGAAAGTACATGAAAAATTATTGTGACGGTGGATTTAAAATGAAAGTTAGTATGGACCTATTGTTAATTATGGCACGTGTCTCGATATAATACATACCTTATATCGGAAAAACTTTCTCGATCGTAAAAATATTATCCACATAAATCATATCTCTTACTTAATACAACATGATTCATATTCTGCTATTACTGGCGTTTGTAATAGCAACCGTAGTATGTTTAAATTACTTACTAAGAATATATGTATCTTTGGTTTGAGTAAGCTGACCATAGTCTGTTTCTTTGTTTTATACGCAACGATGCACTTTTTCTTCATTTGTCTTCTATATTTTCTTGTCTTACAGCGCTGCAGATTTGAAAACAGTGCGTTTTAGTTTATATGTACTATCACAATAAGATTCTTTAAAGACATACAGTTATGTGTAGAACCTGTTCGGTTACAACTTTAATAATTTTTCATCACTGGTTCACCATTTCATTGATGTATAACTTTCAGTATATTTTCCAATTAAATCTTTACATTTGTATGCCATAATAGTAATAATTACTGTAAAGTTAGTACTTTGTTTAATCCTCACAGTACATGTTATTAATTCCTGTATGTTTTTAGGTGATGGATACTAGTTTGGATAAATTTTATGCGAAAGTATATGCACACAATAAAACGATACCAGAAGATATTTTAGGTTTGTACTTTGTTGGATTTCAAAAAAGAATCCATGATACTATTCATTTTCTGTTTCAGGAAAAATTGCTCTGGCTGTTGTTAGCGCTCTACATTACTTATATTCACATTTGCGAGTTATACATAGGGATGTTAAACCATCAAATATTCTTATTAATAGGAAAGGAGAAGTAAAAATGTGTGATTTTGGAATTAGCGGATATCTAATCGATTCTGTTGCAAAGACTGTTGATGCTGGATGTAAACCTTATATGGCGGTTAGTTACTTTTAAAATCATTTACAAATATCTGAATAATAATTATAATAAGTATTAGCGTCTCACTTGAAGTGATGATCGCTGCCAAATTATGTTCAACACTTTATAGAGTAATTATTATAAATGGCACATAGTTTCTGGTAAAATACTGCAAATCATAGTGTACTATGCTGTTGTTTAAAATCCAAAATGAGGTAGATACGCAAAATTTCGTAATTAATTGATTCTTGACGGTTTGTATGCGGAAGGAGAGTGACACCCCTTTCTCCTACTATTACATTTTTGCATTGTTAAAGGAGGCGGTATGTATTTGTTCTATTTTGTATGCACGTTCGGCAACAGTTTCTTATGACAAAAAAGGGGATTTCCAAAGTTTGTCTTACTAATCTCATCAACCGTTTGGTTGTAGAAAACTTTATATCGCATAAAAGTACATATTGACATGTCAAGCTCTTTATTGCGGGAAAAACGCCATTTTCTATTGTAATCTGATCTGGTGATACATAATTAAGTTATTACATATTTAAAAAATTCAGAATTTTTTAACCAACGTACTTAAATACATCTGAATCAGTACCTAGCATCTAGCATTTTCCAAAAAAAATTCTAAATATCAGAAAGTATCAATTAATTATACGTTTTTTTTAAGAACCGAAGCAATCTAAAAGTCAATAATCGTATTCAATATTTCTTCAGAGAAAAGAAGTTTGGTTTCCTTTTTTTAAATACTGTATAAGTTCCATATAATTTAAGTTCGTTCTCCTACAGGGCATGTATATTATGCACTTTCTTAAGCAAACTGAGAAGCCGCTAAATCGCGGATAAATCAGGTACCCAGGTTTGAACAACAACACTAATATTTAGTACTTGAAGACGGGTGATGTTAGAGGTGAATATTACATCTGGTATGACAGCAAGGGATGTACAGTAAATTATACGATTCCAACATATTCGTATTGCTGATTTTGCTCAATCTAGAAAACTACAACTGCTTAAAAAAAAATAAGCAAAATAATTAATATTCTCTTTGAAAGCTATATTACATGACAAGAAATTAGAAAACCATTGTGTCTTCAGAACTCTACCACGATATCGTGTATATTTTTACTGGCAAGTGCTAGTAGACTATTGGTATAACTTTGAAGTACTTACTGTAAGTTCATTTCGATTACAAACGCTCAAAGTATACCACAAGAATATGATGTACGTGGATACATTAAATTACAGAACTCCTTTGTCCCGCTTTCATTTTTTTTTTTTTGAAATGACAAATTGTATTATACTTATAGGATGTTAATAAATCTAACATCAGATCCGTTAGCAGCAATAATACAGATGATAGTAAGAAGAAAAAAAATCAGTAGACTTAAATCTCTATAAATTACGAATATGATTTAATTACAGAAGTTTAGAAAACAAATCAGTATTTTGACTTAAGTTTGCGATTATTACATCAACAAATTTTGGTACCAAAATTATGCCTGAACTTAATCTACATATTAACTTTTGTAACCTAACCATGTCTTCCAAATATCCTAAAAACAAAAAAAAATCTCCGGCAATCCTAGCTAGTAGGTGCTTGACCAATTCATCAATTGCCAAACAGTTTATTTGAATAATATATTTTTAATAATAATATGGCCTGCAACTGCTGAAAAGTGCAATGAACATATAATACATCAATTCCACACCGCAAATCTAAACTTAACAACTAACATTAATTTTTTCAATATCACTGCCAACAGGATAACTTTAGCTTTATATTTTGATGTTAATAGACGGAATTATATATAAAAACGTAAATTAGCAAAATGTTGATAACCTGTATCTCCAAAGGTGTTTTGTGTATTTTCATATCTACTATTACCTCACAAAGTGTATAACAATTACACTTACTACACTACTTACAATTACTACATTAATTACGTTCATACCCTGTACACTAACTTATTTTCTCTTACATATCGGTTCATACATCAAAACAATATTCAGAATTTATTAAAAACATAATATTCCATAACTACATCATTTCTAAAATGAATTAAAATTAAAGTAACAATAAAAATTATATTGTGAATCGATGAAGATCCTCTAAAAAGTACTGTTTTACAGCCCGAAAGAATCGATCCAACTGGAAATCCATCACAGTATGATATTCGATCGGATGTTTGGAGTTTGGGTATTTCAATGATAGAATTAGCCACAGGAAAATTTCCGTATCAGAAATGGGGCACCCCATTTGAGCAACTCAAGCAAGTAGTAACAGAAGCTCCGCCTACTTTACCGCCTGGTGAATTTAGTAGTGAATTTGAAGATTTCATCGTAAAATGTTTAAAGAAAAAATATATTGAAAGACCTAATTACGATACGTTACTGCAACATCCGTTTTGTATTATACACAAAGAGAAAAATACAGATGTTGCTTCCTTTGTGTCTGAGATATTAGACTTGCCAGAAAATAATGTATGAGATTCGTGTATCCTGTCCTGAGGCCGTTTTAGAAAGTTCCTTGCATGTTAATTTATAGTTTAAAGTAACCAATTTCAATTAGAGCAAAAGTATTTTTTTACAGTGGACATTTACACGTTTAATTCTATTATAGCATGCAAACGAATAATTTCTAGAATGGACTTTAGCTTTGGTTTTCTTTTTGAGTGTTCTTTTCTAATACATAAAAGTTATTTGGTTTTAACTTATTGTGCTCAAAAATATATATCGAACTAAGAGTTTCAAATCATTTTACGGTTTCCAGAAAAGAAACGCCATACATCACACATCACTGTATAGTTTAGGAATTAACTTAAGAATAACATAAGTATTTTATTACTTTGTCACTGTTAGACAGAACATATTACATTATGTTAACTACTATTAATTACATGTTTTGTTTAAAAATTAAAACACTGGATAGGGTTCCTTCATTAGTTAACAGCTTAAATGGAACAATTAACCGTGTGTACGAAAAGTTCTTTGCGAATGAAGAATGAAGAAGAAAATATATTTTAGGAAATATTTGAAATTTTTGCAGTAGAAAATGTGTATAAATATTACGAAATTAAGTAAGATATAGTGAAGCCAATTTACATTAATTAATATTTTTGAAACGTATTTACTCTAGTAATAGAATTGTTATCTACTGAAAATATATAAATTGTTCGTTTCTATTTATTTATGGTAAATGAAATTTTATTTGAAATCGTAAATGTTTTTCTCGTCCTTTAATTACAATTCTAATCCGTTAGTACAAAAACTGCCACATTAAGTTTGAATAAAATACGCAAGTAAAACTATTTTTATTTAGAATTTTAAATTACTTGACATGTTACAGCGAATTTTATTCAACATTATAATAAACTTATATTGTATCAATATACCAACACACATACTTAATGATATGTTATTCCAACTGCTAAGGAAGTGCACAAGTTAATTGAATTGTATACACATGCATTTTAGTTTTTGTTTGATATCTTTCCTACCTTTTTAATTAAACTTTTACATTAAAGTAATACAAGTCCCCTGTCTATTTTATTTCTAATCATGATTTTATTATAATTTTTTCATCGAAATACGATTTAATTTATGATTTTATTGAGTATTTTAGAATTACGTACAAACAATTTAATTTTGTTTAAAACGTGTGATAATAAATAATAATTATTAAATGAGTCTATATTTTATTCCTTTTTTTAACCTTACGAGAAATGCTAGATTTAAATTATTTAATAGTGTTAAAGCTGCGATAGTTAAAAACACTGAATGTTTTGATGACAACCATTTTTGTTTTTTTTTTGACAATTTATCTGAATACAGGTAAGAAGGAATTATAAACATAAATGGCGAATTTTTGGAAAACAAGTGCTATTGTGTCAACTAGAGCATAGTTGTATCACAACAGCACCTCGTAATCTTCAGGATGTCTGCAACAAGAAACAATGTATGTACACATTGATGCAAACGTATCCAGACACGTATCGAGAGAGAAACACCTGCCGCACAATATTTTGTTCCGAATAGACGGAGTGTCAGCATACCGTACGGAACAAAATATTGTGCGGCAGGTGTTTCTCTCTCGATACGTGTCCGGATACATATGCATCAAGGTGTACATACCTACAGTAAAAATTAAAAGATTCTATTCAGATAATCTTCTTAAAGTCATTCTCCTTATAGAAAAATTTGCAGAGTGTTAATAGAAACTATCAGACAAACTGATATGATTAATTTTAGAATTTCAGACATATCCAAACATTAGTAGGTATGTTTTTTCGGGTCTTGTCGCGTAGGTAACTATTCACTGTCTTGACGTTTCGCTGATTGTGCTATCAGCTTCTTCAGAAGTTTTCTAAAGACTGATCTTGTCGTCTTTTGCTTCTAGTTATATACCCCATTCCCGTTCCGCCTCGCCGATCCGTAACCGTCCCGCTTCGTTGATCCGTAACCGTTTCGCTCAGTTGATTCATGACCGTACCTAACCGATGAACTCTACCGCTTCTTGTATGACGATCTCGTAGTGCCAACTTCCAGGTATTGCTGAGTTTGTATCCGTCTTCACGATTAAATAAGTTGTTAAGCGACGAACATCATAGACAGAGTGAAACCCAACACGTCAAAACCGCTTTGCAGAAGAACGGCTACAGTGAAAAAGACATAAGGACACCCCGAAAACAGATGAACAACCAGGACCGACAAGAACCAGCAGGATACGCATACCTACCGTACATAGCCGGAGTCACTGACAGACTTAAGAAGACCTTAGAGAAAAGAAACATCACCACTCGATTCAACACAGTGACAAAAATAGAACAACTACTTCCTCCCAACAAAGACGCGTTGCCGAAACTACTAACCAAAGGCATATACGAATTGAATTGTCAATGCGGGAAGAGCTACATCGGCCAAACGGGACGCAGTATACAATGCAGAGTGAAGCAACACGAGAGAGACGCACGTCTTGGACGGTTACGGATCAACGAAGCGGGACGGTTACGGATCGGCGAGGCGGAACGGGAATGGGATATATAACTAGAAGCAAAAGACGACAAGATCAGTCTTTAGAAAACTTCTGAAGAAGCTGATAGCACAATCAGCGAAACGTCAAGACAGTGAATAGTTACCTACGCGACAAGACCCGAAAAAACATACCTACTATGGATTGCGGTCGTGAAAGCCTACACTCAACTATATCCAAACATTTTCCACACAAGCACTGTTGATGAATGATACAATGTAAGACTAATGGTTTTGAACCACCATCACTTTATACTAGAGATGGGCAAAATGACTCTTTTTCAAGAGCTGCTTCTCTGCATCTGGCTCTTTTACAAGAATCGATTCACTGAGCTGACTCAAAAGAGCTGAATGACTCACTTGTTCCCTTGGATCCTAAGGTGCAATACATACGATGGAAAGCAGCGAGTTACTTCAGAATGAATCATATTTTCTTGCATACGCCGGTATCTACATACATATTAATACGGTTGGTAGTGTTTGTTGACTCGCGTTATGTTGTAGGTAGTTCTATTTCAATTATTTATTATTCCATATTAGTCCGAATTCAATAAAACTAATCTAAATTTATAATATCCGATTAGTTATATTCTTGCTATAATCGCGCTCTTATTTTGAGCACAAACAAAGACCCAATAAGATACATAAATCTCGTTCATATTTTGTCTGATTCAAATAATTTTATTATGTGCTGACCGTACCTATAAAATTGTAAACAGAAAACTGGTCTTTCGATGTCTGAATCACCGCAGTGTACCATATTTCTTTGATTATAATTCGCAATTCGACAGTTTTATATATTATAATGAGCCAAAGAGTCGACTCTAAAATGTAAACTGAGTTAACTCAGTAGAGCTTCCACGGAAGTCAGCTCCTCGAATCAGCTCGCGAGTGAGTTACCCACCTCTACTTTATACAGCCTTTGAAGCAAGTGCAACCACCCCTTTATTTTTTCCGCACATATTTTTGCCTCCATCAGGTACCGTGAATACTATCAATATCAATACATATAACCCAGATAACATGTAAGCTTACGACAAGCTTTTCACTTACTTGCCTGCTTTGACTTGCCGCCGACCAGCTTAATAAGTAAACTTGCTACAAGCTACAATTTCACAAGCTTGATATAATAAACTTGTTACAAGCTACAATTTCACAAGCTTGATATAGTAAACTTACTACAAGCTACAATTTCAAGCTTCCATCAAGCTTCTTCTTTTCATGTGGACAAATCCCACAAATCGCCTACCGCGCCGTCGCATTTTTTAGAACCGTAACCTCAAAAGTGCATTTTTCAGTGCAGTCCAAGGTAAACTTATGTATTTTTATGACCTTTTTGTACTTTCCTGAATGTATTTGCCTGATATTTGTTCCACTTTTAGGTCAATTACAACACTGTAATATACACTCAAATATAAGGAAAAGTCGAAGGTAAACTGAAGTGTGGAAATATTAACTGGTCATTTAAAAAAATGTCATACATTGTATGTATTTTGAATTCTTCCGTTCCGATTATAAGAGCCAAACGGATGTATCGGAATAATTCCTGAGCTAGGGCTGAGTAGAGTGACGGTGAACATTTTCAGTTCAAATTTTTATCACGCTGAAAATAAACAGTGGGCCAAAAACGATGAAAATTTTGTACGGTCTTCGTAAATTAAAGTTGATAAATGGTTAATGTGTATATTTCAATTTAAATTTAAGCTACAATATTCATATACACGCATGTGTATACATATTACAAATAATTTATTAGAGCTTGAGCTTGAACATGTTGAGAACAGTCTATTAACGCAAGCTTAGAATAGCTTATGGAGTAAGCTTGCTGTAAACTTATAGAATAAGCTTTCTATAAGCTTATATAGTAAGCTTGCTGTAAGCTTATAGAGTAAGCTTGCTGTAAGCTTAAAGACCTAGGTAGCAGACTGACGTCACAAAAACGTCGATATCTAGTCACTGATTACGTCGATTGTACCAATGCTGCGACGTTTTGAAGACGCGAATAAGACATCATAATGTCACAGACCGTCGACGTCATTTCCGGACGTCGTATAGACGTAAGTTTCCGACGTCGTATAAACGTGAGTTTCGGACGTCGTACAAACGTCGTTTGCCATTTATGAATGACGTTGTGGTGACGTTCTTAATAAGATCAGGTGCATATTGAACGTAGCACACAGTGCAATACGGCGTTACAGAGTTTTTTGTAGTAAACACAATGATAGAATTGGGAAATAAAAAGTTTGTAATATCTAGTTTTTTTGTGCCAATGTATTTACTACAAAAGATTCCGTAATGTTGTATTGGACTTTGTCATGTTCACTATGCGCTCGGACGAGAATCATTCTCTTTGGTGTGCAAATCTTTGCTATTGGTCACATAGGTATATAAGGTGGGCAAATCAAACAAAAATAATATGATGACTAATTTATTACACATATAGCTATGGCAAACCATCTTACCTTTAATATCTTGCCAATTATGGACTTACATTCGTATAATATAATATACAGTGAACGGATTAAAGGAAAAGAAACATAAACTGTATTTTCGCAAGAAACTTCAAATGGTAATACCCATGCATTTAGCTCTAACATTTTCAGTAACAAAACAATAAATTGTACTACTTTCAAGACAAAACAGAATACGAAAAGTAAGGTTAAAAACTGTACTCTTTGCAAAAGACATAGTTAAAAAGAATAAATCACCTACTCTTGGTTGCGATTTCGTTTTTTTTTCAACAATTACACAAAGCACACACTTTACACGATGGCAAACGATGAGAAATGGTAAAATAGCAGAATGCCTGGTTGTCTTGAACACCCATCTAGAACTTGAACTGTCTAGAACCACGTTTTGCGAGAATCAACGGGAATATGACGGGAATTTGAGCGCGCTATTCAAAGGCTTAGGATATAAAATCATAAAATTACATACTTAGTAGGTAGGTTACATTTTTTTAAATTAAGTTATAGTTTTTTATAGGTATAAAGAAAATATGTATAAAAAGAACAAAGATAGGTACAAATTAGTCTGTATAATAAGATGGATATATGGTCGATTATTTTTCAATTTTAAATCAAATAGGCTGATTATAAATATTTATAAAAATAAATAGGTTATTTAGTGATGGGCCTAGTTAACATAGTTCATTCTGTTACGTACAACAAATAGCGTCGAATTCACGTCTTTTCGCCGTCAACTAAAGACGTATTTATTTAGTCATTAAAATGACGTTCATTTTTGGTCGATAATAGGTGTATCGACGTCGTCATCCGTTTTTCTCCAAATATTCACGTTATTTTCACGTCAGTCTGCTACCTGGGGAGTAAGCTTGCTGTAAGCAATAAGCTTGCTGTAAGCTTGTTTTATGTCAACTACGATACCTGATACAAGCTTGATACAAGCAATGAGGCTTGTCAGAACAAACTTAGTACAAGCTTATATGTTGGTCATGGCAAGCGTGATTCTAGCTTGTTTTAAGTAATTTTTGCTATCTGGGAAAGTTCGTCATGCACTTCATTGCTTTTATTTACTCCGCGAAGAAAAATCAACACCTGAGAAGTACATATCTGACACATCCGTGCACTCATCCAAGGCCAGAGAAAACCACTCAAGATGTCCATTTTTGTCAGACAGTTGTGATGATATATCTTCTGCGATGACAAACTGACACTTTTAAATAAATTTTCCTTTTCGGGGCATATTTCTTCGGCGACTGCAATCGAGCATTCTATTAACATATCTCTATCGGTGAATGGTTTTCCACGTTTTCCGATTTCAAGAGCCCCACGAAAGCTGGCGCGAGTTGCAGACTCTTGTTCAATATTAGCTTTGTTAATCAAAGATTACTGCGATTTCAGTTCGCGCTTCAAACTTTTACGCCCGCAAACTTCCTATATATTTCGAGTAATTTTGAAGATATTTGTATTCATAGTGTCGTTTAATGTTATATTCTTTGAGAACAGCTATAGTTTTATTACAAATTAAACAGAGCGCCTTATTACCGGACTCTATCACAAAATGCTGAAAGTTCCGTTTATCTTTGAATGTTCTGTATTCACTGTCTATTCTTTGCGTCTTCTTCATTCTAATAAATCACATATAAAAACAGTAAGTCAAATCAAAACACTGTTATGCACGAAGCACGAGTGTTGCTTTATTTCATAATAGACAGTTTCCCTTCTTTCTCCTTTCCTACGCAGACTGACTTTCGGTTGAGCGTCAGCCTTTTTATATGCAATTTCTGATACCTCGAAGTGATCGGAAGACACTAGGCAGAACCAACGCGGTAATTCCCAAATAATTAATTACGACTAAAGCCACCTGTTAGTGGGTAGGTGAAATAGATAGTACATCGTACCATAGTACAATACATAGTACCACTACTTGCCAGTAGATGTCGTGAAGTGCCAGAATACGCCATACTAATTCAAATGCAAAAAAGCGTATATTTGCTTACGTCGAGCACTTTGCGACTAATCATAATTAAGGGCAGAAAAATGTAAACTATTTTGGCCCTTGGAACATACTGAAAGAATCAGTATGCTCCTAAGGCTTCAAAGTTTGGAGAACCCTGCACTAAAACATCGCACAAGTCTACTAACGATTAAACGACTAAAATAAACTAGCACGAAATCCACGAAGTATAATAACAACACGCTCTTTGTTTTATAATTTAGTTGCATCCCTTTTTTGTTATTTGTTGAGTTAATTGATTAAGTAAATGTAAATACTTGGAGAAATTGCATGCTTATATTATTAATTCTAATAATTGTATCCTCTATCGGAGTTTATTTTGAACAAACTACTTAATGTCGCGTTGTATTAAGAAATCTTTTAATGCCTAGTAATGACGGAATAATTAGAATTCAATAAAACTGTGTGTACTAGAGTAATAATGGATTTATAAAACACGCTCAGCTTATGTGTTAATGATACTTTCACAAAACTAATAGAAATTTGCATCATGCATACCATGCATGCATAATAAGAGCGTATTTAATGAAATTAATTTGCAATTTAAATGTTATAATGACACTAGTTCCAAATGATAAACAAATATTCACAAACACGTAAATTTTTATAATTATTATCCAATGTTAAAAAACGATTGAGAAAAAAAATGAACAACAAAAATTACTCCCAAAAATATATGAAAAGTTATTTTAGAAAAGCGTGATTGGTACACATTTAACAGAAAATTAGAAGATTGTATTACTAGAATACAATAAAAATGTATTCTTAGAGACCGCATACTTCAAAAAATTTACTTTTTACAATGGAATTATCGTAATGCATCTAAATGTTTAGTATGTATACAAAGTGGTTTATTTTTATTCGACATTCTTTATTACATATTTGTATGTACATATTTTAAAACCACTTTTTTTCTTGTACCGATTTGTGAAACAAAGATTTAGTATACACAACTTTTTTAAATAATAAAGTCAAAAATAAACACCGGAAAACTTTTTTGGCGGGTTCATATATATTTGGCGGGTTTATAGTAAATAAATAAATAAAATGAAAAATCAGAAACAAAAGGTATTCCAGGTTTTGGATAACGGATGCGGATCCGAAGTTTTCTGATAGCGGATCCGGATCCGAGGTTTCGGATAGTGGATCCGGATCTGAGGTTTCGGATAGCGAATCCGGATCCAAGGATTCGGATATCCGGATAGTTTTGGATCCGGATATCTGGATCTTAATTTTGTCAAATATCTGCAGCACTAGTCAATACCACTCAAAATTATTCTCATATACGAATACGACATTTACCAAAACATCTAAATCTATTACGAAGAAACGAATATGTGGAAGAATGCTATCGGTACAGCTTCAAGGATAAGCTTTGATTAGAAATCAGGATTATTGGGGACATTGGTCAATACAAGAACAACAAAAATAATAAGCATTTAAAGTCGATCATTCAATTCCTTATACCCATATCCCTCCATTTTTTTAAATTTCCAAAAGCTGAGGTAATTCTTCGTATTATCGATAAATCTTAATTTTGTGTTTTAGTTAGGTACTCAACATTTTACTCGTTTTTTTTCAATTTTTATTTGATCACATTTTTAGACGTGTCTAATTTTTTTGCAGAAATTTCCTAACTATGCAATTTTGAAATAACTGTAAGTGTAAATGCATTCCCTTTTTATGAATACTAATAATTAGACTCAGCACATAACAACCAGTGGGATAACACTGAACAAGTGTGCATTGATACGAACCTTCGAATTTCCTTGGCGCGTGCTTCACCTCCTTACGTAGCTCTCTGCACTGCACTGAGAGTTGCCCCTCTTTGTTAAGTCTACTAATAATACAGTAATAGAAATTTATTCACGTTGATGCAAAGCTTATTTATTTTTAACAATTTATTTGGTATTGATTTTTAACTAGTTAGTTTTTGCAGATTTTGGTCCACTTTGAACTGGAGCTTAATTGGCGAATTTTCCTTAAACGTTTTGCACACTTTTATATTATATTATTACTGTTCATAAAAAAGAAACAAATTAATACAAAATCGTATTTAAGAAGATTTTAATAAAGGATTGCAAATAGATACGTGTACATAAATTTGAAAAACTAAAAACTTTTCTCTTATTTTTTGATATTTTGTAGTAATAAGATTTCTTGACAATTATGGTTAAATTCAAGATCTATTGTTTAGAAATAGGTTTTCTCTTAAATTGGTAAACACAAACTGCCAACAAAGTCAACATTAACCTGGTGTCACATCATTTATAGCACTATTTAGCAGTCAAATTAAGGATCACAGAAAATAATATTTCAGGATTGATTATACTACAAGTACAAAGAAGTTAAGTAATTCTTTATGATACGTATAATATTATCGATGCTGTTTGTAAAATGTGTTCCAAAGTTTCAAACACATACAGGATGTCCGCGATATACAAAGCATGCTTTTAAGGGATGATAGCCACAACGATTTAGAAACAAAAACATATACACCAGGGGTCTATCTGTAAGCGTAAACGAGAAAAAAAAGTACCTTTGCGTTTTTTTAAATAATGTTATGACAATAAAATCGGTGTTATGTTGAAGTTAGAGTGAAATGGGCGTGTTTAATAGCAGATTTCGATCGGTAAATGAAAATTTAAGCTGAGGGAAAGTCGCATTAAATAAAAACAATGTAATTACTGCAATTATGTTATGGCGCTTTAAGCTCTTTCGTAAAGGCTACTACAACATTGAGTTCTTTTCTTTTATGTGTGATAAATTGGTGGTCTTAAGAAGGACCTTTTTGAGAGACAGGAGAAAATGTATTACAGGAAAGGCTCGATATGTTGCCCATTTACAAGAACACACGCCTGTAATCGTCGGGTAAATCCTGCACTGATCGGTTGCCTCTGTACAGTATGCGTCGAAGTTTGTGACATGAGAAATAATTTTTTTCTCGTTTACGTTTACAGATAGACCCAAGGTGTATTATATGTTTTTGTTTTGTATATCACGGACACCCTGTATATAAATTTGTAAGCTGTTAAAATATAATATATACGTATCATATAGTGTTTGTAAACCCCACACTTTCCATCACATAAATCGCAATCGTACATAACAGGGGAAAGGAATTCAGATATGTAATCCGAATCTAGTTTTGGATTACATATAAAAATTTTATTATTTTATTTATTAACTGTATTAACCACAGTTGATGGATACTTTGACACTTTGAGCATGTAATTTTTATATACCAGATTTCGCACAAAAATATTTACATTCTACTTTTCAGGCTACATTCTATTTCTATGCATCACTATCTTTTCAAATTGGTCGCTGTATACTTAGTCCTTTATTAAATAGAAAATTTCTTTCTGCATCTATTAATGTCCTATTCATCCGGTTCAGTTGTAAATTTAGAAGAGAAAACTTAATTAAAATATATATTCTCTTAAAATCGGCTGTGTTATACTGCAGCACGCAAAAAAATAATAAGTAATAAAAAACACATTGTGCACATGTAACTAATTTTATTTAATGACAAAAAAGTGAAACAGAATTACAAAATAAAAATGGTTATTTGTTGTCATATTCAATATAATCCTGGTATGTCTTTGAAACACCGGAGTGGCATTCAAAGTCAAAAATTGCCAATAACTACATAGTAAGAATTAAGCTGGAATAACACCTCCTATAGAAAAAGCGTTCTTGTTTCGGCTAGGATGCTAATTTATAGTACATATACTTTGCCTGCGTTTGCATTAGTTAGTTAGTAGCATAGTTTGAGGTCTACCTGCACGAGCATGTTCATATTTGAAAACATAACGGTCGCTGTCGTGCAGTAATTTTACGAAAGGTAATAAATAGTATTATAATCCTTCTTTGAGCGCGTTTGGTAAATGGTTCAAAAAATGCAAGAGAAGCGAAAACGGCAATCATAGTTGTGACATTAAATTTCTTACAACATTCTTCGAGCAAGCAATCGTCTACTTTGTAAACTGCGCTTAAAAGATATGGAAGGTTACAGAACTGAGTGTAGGCTTTCACGACCGTAATCCATAGTAGGTATGTTTTTTCGGGTCTTGTCGCGTAGGTAACTATTCACTGTCTTGACGTTTCGCTGTCTTTAGAAAACTTCTTCTCCAGAAGTTTTCTAAAGACAGTCTTTAGAAAACTTCTGAAGAAGCTGATAGCACAATCAGCGAAACGTCAAGACAGTGAATAGTTACCTACGCGACAAGACCCGAAAAAACATACCTACTAAGGTTATAGAATGTTTTGAAAATTTGATTAACTTTGACGTTTTATTTTTTCCTAATTTTTATTTTTGTATTATGGCGAATGCACATTACACGAACACAGTCGCTAGCCCGATATGACATTATAAAATATTGTTACGATTTAATTTCTATACTCAAAATTTTATAAGTGTTACTACATTTCAATTACGTGGCATAAACACAAAACTATCAAGCTTGCGTTCTGTAAATACACATGTTTACACTTGCTCGCGATCATGCTTTTCTATATAGAAATAGAACGTCGTGTAATCTAATAACACGTTACCTAACTAGCATGCTGCTTTAACATAGATTTTCTATCTGGTTGCTACTATATCCCCAGCCTTATACATATCTCCATAATACTTTATCTGCTTTTCCAGAGAAGAATACCGTATAAGACAGGTAACTAACAGAATGTTCGGGAAGTGCTTTAATTATTCTTTGTATCTTCCATTTAAATTGAGCTATTCTATATTAATGAATTCAGAAAAACAAAACATAATCTAATAATGGAAAAAATACATATTCGGTAATTTAAAAAAAATGATAATCTCTAGAAATCACAAGAAGCTCAAGAAAGCACTTGCGCAACACTCGGTATATGAAAATCTGTCTGACATGTCTAATTTATTTATTTCTAAGATTCTGTAGAACGTGGAATGAATGACAGTCAACCCTCGTATAATGCAATTAATTTGTACCGAAACTCCGCTATAAGAAACTCAATCATACGGACGCTGTTATAAGGGTATGGCTTTATAAGACTAGCGCGTTAAAGGAAGGCTGTCTGAATTTTGGCGCCGCGTTATATGGAAACCGTGTTATAAGTATAAGAGTATCGAGTTACAGGGTAAACTGTAATCTGTTTTATTTTATTTCTGTATTTTCCATAGTTTCCATGGAATTTATTTTTTGATAATTGCTTTATAGCAGGCTTAAATGCATTAGACTTGCGTTTAATATATAACTAATTAATAAATAAAAGAAATAGAATTTATAAAATTGGCTAGCACGTTGTTTGGACGACAAGTAAACCAACATTTCTAGTTTGGTACAACGCCCAAAAACGGTCGATTACGTGATAAATTATACGATAAAAATTTATTTCGACAGGTTACGAAGAGCCGCCGTTTCAATACCTTTGGATGAGATGCTGCTGGATAAATTCAGAAATTGCTAGAACATATTAGTGAGATGGTAGGTACCTTTGCAACAAATACGATATTTACCGATAAGTAACAGAGACTTTTTAATACAGCTGTCCTAATGGACTTCACTGCGCAAGGTCATTTAAAGAAAATCTACACAAAAAAAATTCTGCAACTTTACTTACCATAATAATAGTTCATGAAAAGCAATAAAAATTTCATTTATTTCGTACTTTTTTATAGAAATACTTTATTTTATAGAAAAGTAGGTACTTTTCCTAATATATATATACTTCTTACATACACATATCTAGTTTCTAGGTATTTTTCCATTTTTAGGTCAAGCCAAACTCTATTCGATTACAAATCAATTTATTCGAGAACCTGTATACAGATTAAAAGGTTTTCGTTCAGTAGAAGAAATTGACTTTTAATTTGTGACAAATAATTATAATAAAGATTTATTATAATATATTTGAATTGTAATTATTTGCATTGAGTTGAATTATAATAGAGGTTTATTATAATTATTTGGCCCGACTCAAAAGTCAATTCCTTCCACTGACTAACGAAAATCTAATAATTTGTATATAGGTCCTGGCATAAATTGATGTTTAATCGAATAGAATTTGAAGTGAACTAAAAATGGAAAAAACTATCTGGAAAATAGATTAGAAGAACTTAAACGTCAGACAAATACATATACTAATATACATAGATAGGTATGCCAGAGTTTAATATGGATCGATAAAGATCTGCTTAACGAATTAATTTTTTGCTGTAATAAAGACGGAAAATGATTTTTAATGTAGCTAATTTCCGCACATTCCTGTATAAATTTTGTTGAAAGTTATGGCAGTCTTGAGTTTTTAATTACACTTTTACTTTCTTTGAAAAAGTTTAACATCTTACGGTTCAAAGGACTTTGCAATACTTTTTTTTCTTTAAAACAGTGTCATACCAATATATTCATTATTAAATATCTTAGGAACAATTGAATTTAACGATGAGGTATGTTAATACAAAATATTTGCTCAGAAGTCAGATTTAGTCAGTAAATACGATACTTTACTCAAAGTTGAGATTTCAATTTAACGACTTAAATGAAAATGTTTATAGCTAGAATTCCACGTGTTCTAAATGCTTAAACTGTTAACTTTTATCGCTGTAAATTGTCTTGTATTATGTGTAGGGGAGAGTGGGCCAACTTGAGACGGAAAAAGTTTTTGGTTTATCATCACGTTAATTTTCAAAAATAATGGAATAAACATATTTTTTTCTACTAATTAGCTACACGTTAGTCTAGAAGAATCGAAAAATATAACAAATTGTGGTCTTGTAAGGAAGAATTAAATTTTCTTTTTTTTTCTGTCATGTCTCATAGTGGCCCGCAACGTGGGCCACTATGAGACATGATGAAATATAGAAAGAAATTAAAAAGATTAAAGAAAACCTTTATTCAACACTAACTTTTAATAGAAAATATTGAAGAACAATAGACACTGAGACTAAAATATGAAAACACTGACAAATTTTTCTAGCGTATGTTCAAATTATTAAAATTAATTTCAAATTTGTAGTAAGACTGCAGTCTTTTGGTTTTTTCCAGAACAGCTGGCAACGGTAAAATCAATTTTATATCTTCAAGTGGAACTACTGCAACATCAGGTTCGGACGGAAAAACAAAATGACCCCCAACCTTTGCAGATTTTCTTAAAAAACTGACTTCAACGTCGTTTGTTGATTTCAAAAGTCTCGTCACCTTTCCTACATAAAATATGTTATTTTTAGCTTTAAATTGCACTAACACAAAATTGTCGGTTTCCGGATCGTTATGAAGCTCTTCAAATCTGGAAGGTTCATCTTCCGGAATCCAGTCTGTTGAATCATCAGAATCGGCGAACGATATTTTTTCTTCATCATCATCAGAAGACGTATTGTTTTTTGGGATAGATTTTCTTTTTCCTGCAAATATATTCTTACTAGCAGCTTGTTTCTTGGACTCTTCTAGTTTTCGTTTTCCTTCTAGTTTTCGCTTTCGGCTTTCCTTCTTTTCCATGTATTTAATTTGTATCTTTTCTTTCTCAATCGTATCGGTAGGAATACAACTGGTAGCTTTTTTACGTTGGCTATTTTTCAGTTTTGTCTCTCCTTCTTTAGGGTATCCTTGAAATACTTCAGGACTTATAAAAATTTGCGAGTTCTCCTCGCCAAGCGAATGTTTAATTAAGCGAGGTGTTTCGGATGATGTTGATGCAAGTTGGTCATCAGTATTGGAAGAACCTAATATTGTGATTGTATTTTTGGCTCTTCCGTTTGCGACCTCTGGACATCTGGAGTTTATAAAATACACTAATTAAAAGTATTTATTACTTACTGCAGACGTGGGCCACCATGAGAGAGTGTCTCAAGGTGGCCCCGTGAATATGTCTCATGGTTGCCCATTTACACGTTCTTCAAAAAATTTGACTTGATTTGGTATAATATAAATTTATAAATGTGTGACATTGAAAAGAAAGCCTAACCTTAAAATAAGTATGAATATCTTACCTTTATCCTTGAATTTTGTCTCCACACAAAGAATCGTAAAAAAGCGCGCGAAAAAGATTGAACACAACAATACCCTACTTCGACACAAGCTCAACTAAGAGTGGTCTGACGGCGTAAGGAATTTTATTAGTAAATCAGCACATGGGGCATAGTTTACTACACGACTAATAGATGGCTATACCTTACCTAACCAGAAATATTTCAATGTCTCATCGTGGCCCATGTCTCATGGTGGCCCACCCTACCCTACTATATACAGTTATGTGAATATGTATTAGGCACCTCCATTTTTTCTGAAGTAGGTAAAAATAAAAATAATTAGAAAGAAAACGATAAAGTAGGTACCAATTACACAATATTTTATTGATTCACCATGTGCATTTTAAAGATTTTACACGTTTTGATATATTGCTAATTAATTTCTGGCATAAATGGCTGGATATAGATGTCCATTCAGTGCGGATTTGTCGGTAAAGCTGCTCTTTTGAGCCAGAATGATGTTGCGCGACCTTCTTTTTTAGTATATGCCCTAAATTTTCGAGGGGTGATAAGTCGGGAGATTGTGCTGGTCAGTCCAAGAGTTAAACTCCATTAAAGCTAGTCAACATCATCGTCCCCAAACAACCTCAGTACTGATGGTTCCAGGAACTCCTGTTGCATCTTGATATAACGACTACTGTTCATGCGTCCTTTGCAGAGAAAGATTTCGCAAACGCCTGACGCCGACATACAGCCCCATGCCTTGATGATGCCGCTTCCGTATTTTACTGTTGGTAGAATACATTCTGGCCGATATTCTTCGTCAGGGCTTCGCCGTACAAATTGTGCACCAGATTATTTAAAAAGCTGCATTGAAATTAAACTTGTTCTGTCCAATTCGCTTGCTTTGTGACCCATTCTAAATGCTTTGGCGATGTGCTGCTGTGATGTGTTCATATTCTGCACGAAAGATCTTACAAATGTTTTGATAGCTTGCGCCGTTGAGGTTGCGTCTGCAAAAGAAGCAAAAATATCATGAAAATGTTACTTCAATACATACATATGTTGATCTTTGGTGTTCCCGTTTTAACCGAATTATGTAAGTATCTATATTTTCTTTTTACAAAAGTATTTAATTTTACTTTACGATATATGCATCTGCATACATAATTGGTGTGGTGATTTAAAAAGTTTGTACATCTTACTTAGAAAATTTTATTAAAGCATATAAATAAAGATCGAAATATAAGGTTAGCATGCATGTGATTATGTTCAATTTAAGTTATTTCAATAACAGTAATGGACAATAAAATTCTACTATTTAAAATCTCTAAATTTCTTCAAGTGCGAATTAAGATTTTATAATTTGAAAATGCCCAGGATTTCTAGAGCACGTTCTGTAATATACAGGGTGGTGCACCCCATTCCCGTCGGTTTATATACGAGAAACGGTAAAGTATTTTAAAAATCCTTTTACTAAGGATTGTGTAGGTTCATTAGGAGCACATTTTAAAATTATTTGGAAATATACAGGGTGATCCAAAAAAAAGTTGGGAATCAAAGTTATGAAAATTTAAATGGAACACCCTGTATATTCGTTCATATTTTGATACTGTAGGGTAAATAATGGCTACTTACTGTTATATTCCCTATACCTAACTCAACCGGTTTTCGAAATATTTTAATATTTTTGAAAATGTAGATAAAAATTTACCAGGCATTTCTGTTTTACATGATTGAGCTAAATATTTTAAATTGTGTTTATTGTTTATTCAAAGGATTAAACTTTATAACTAATTAAAGTTGATATCTAGAAATTATGTAGGGTGTTTAAGAACAAGATTTCTTTTTTGTTGAATGTTATAGGCAAGTAATTCTCTTATGTTAAATGGAACACCCCGTATTTATGACCACATTTAGATACTAATTTCAATTGATTTTAAAACTGTACTAGGATTCCCTATACCCATCTCTTCTAGTTTTTTAGTAATTTATAGTTTTTGATTTTAAACATTAATTTGCTACCATTTAATTCTCAAACATAGGTTTTGATGGAATTATTACTCCAAATGGCTAATACCTATTACACTAATCGTGTGATTGGTTTTATTTCATAATAATGAAAAGGGCTCTTAACTAAATAAATAAAACTTTATTAAACAAATAACATTAAAACTGTACTAGGGGTTCCTATACCCATCTCTTCTAGTTTTTTAGTAATCTAGGATCCAAAAGTAGGCTCTGACGTTGTTATCATCTTCAGGCAAATAAATTATTTGACAGTACATGTTGGTTAAACTATCATCACTCTTCGATGAAGTTGAAATAATTTCAATAATTAAAATCAGAACGTACTCTTGAAACGAAAAAGTTGATATGATTGTAGTAATCGGAGCGTGTGACGGAAATTGCTTGCTAGCGTCAAGAGTTTATGCTCAAAAATATCTTAACAGGCGTCATCCTGACAGGCGGTCATTAGAAAATTTATTGCAAGTTCTCCGAAAAACAGGAAGCGTGAGTTATAAGAAACCAGAAGGGCAGAGACCTGTTACGGGCAATGCACAAGATGAATTTGTTGTTATCGCCTCTCTGGTAGAAAATCCACATACAAGTCAACGTAAAATAGGTGAAAACATTGGAATCAGCAGGCGAAGCGTTTGAAGAATTACGAAAAAAAACCCACATTTTTTTCCCGTATCGTATTCAATTACACCAACAACTTTTGGAGCCAGATTACGATCGACGACTCGACTTTTGTTTGTGGGTTCTAGGAAGACTTAGTGATGACGAAAATTTCTTCGATTTTGTTCTTTTCTCGGATGAGTTATCATTCCACAATAATGGATTAGTTAATAGTCACAATTTTCATTTCTACAGTGACGAAAATTCCCATCTTTTTAGAACTAGCGACAGACAACATAGACGATGTGTCAATGTGTGGGGTGGAATAATTGAAACGCTGGTGATAGGTTCTTTCTTTTTTGATGGTCTCTTAAATGGCGCCAAATTTCTTCGACTTTAAGAAAACATTTGCCTGTACTTTTGGAAGATGTACCACTTGATATTAGACAGAGGATGTGGTTACAATTAGATGGTGCGCCAGCACATTTTCATATTGTCGTTAAAAATTAATTGGGTAGGCAATATCCCAATAGGTTAATTGGACGCGGCGGCCTTCAGCATTGGCCAGCAAGATCCCCAGACCTAAGCCTCCTGGGGGTATATTAAAGATAGAGTGTACGGTATACCACTAACTACACCTGACCTTATGAGAGAACGAACAAGAATAGCGTTTCGTTCTATAGCACCAAAAATTTTAACAAAAGTGAAGCAGTCTTTTCAAGAGAAAATTCGTTTATGCATTAAAACTGATGGACATCATTTCGAGCAATTGTTAAAATACTAGTTTTTTTTTT
>SMLS01064625.1:0-10372 GCA_004785975.1 Popillia japonica
GAAACTCGCATTAAACACCGGACCGAATTCGATGACCCCATTCGACGTATTGTGCGTGATCGTAGGCAAACCTATCGAAGTAATAATAATCTGCTCGTTCCTATAGAACGGTTCGAAATGACTATCGTAATAGTCCCTTTCGATGCGGCTCCTAGAGTTAGGGGACGCCCATAATTCGACAGGATCCGTGGTAACTTTCAAGTACTTGATGCCGTGTCCCAGGGCGACGACCACGCAACCGCCGACGAAAAGGACCAGCCAAGGTTTCATCGCGCAGAAAGTTCCCCATTTTTCGAAAAACGATTGCAGGAACGAATCCGTGTTAGCACCTAGTTTTTCGATAAATGACGAACTGATGTCGAAATCGCCCGGCATCTTAGAGATGGTGTGGGTGTCCATTTCGTGTTCGGAATCAGATGTGACACCTTTAAAATAAAAATTAGTTAGCGGACTAGTACTTTTAGGCAATTTTTTTGACGTAATTACTGCAGACAAAAGCGTACAGAAATACAGCTGAGGCACATATATTTTTACACTAATTTAGAACTGAACAGTATAAAACCCAAATATATCAGCCTAAAGAGAGAATAACTTTCAAGCAAAATATCTGGATTCAACAAAATTATCTACGATTGGGATACAATAATAGTAAGAGCTGACAAATGAAGACGTATGGTCTTAATCTTCAGTCATGATGTTCAAACCATACAACGTACTACAACCAGCTAACTAGTTAAAGCTAGTCTTTAAAGCTGCAGTTAGCAGGTACTTCAAACCGCAATAGGGAAGACGCGTTGTAGACCAATCACGAGCCACTAATTTTTGTTAGCAAATCATGTAGTATCACCTTCCTATTTTTGCAATTTTGCCCTAAATTTCCTTCTTCTGAAAGATGTCACATTGTCTCATCACTATTCTCCACGTTTGGTTAGTACCGGGCTTCAATAAATACCGAAACCCAAATGACCTCTCTTAGATATGCAACCCATTTAATAGTATGTAATACATATTTTTAAAAATCTCCAGAAATTTTTATTTACATACATTGACAATTAAAATTTTACAGGTTAGGTTTATATTGTAAATAATCACAACTAAGCAACGACTGAACGACACAAACAGAGACGTATAAAAACTGTCAAATCAAATATCGACTAGCAACTCAGGTTAGACCGGTTAGATAGCTTAGGGATGTTTTTAGTTTTACCAACTTATTATTTACGTCATCTTACGTCAGAGATCACGTGGCTTTCGTTTCTTATTGAAAACCCTTTATAGCAGACGTTATAATTTTTCAGGGAGCTGTCAAATTTGCATGAAGTTATTTTGCGTTATTCAGTTGGTGTATAGGTATACCTGTGACATGCACCAGTTTGTGTCGCATAGGAAAATTTCGATTGATTAAATACATCTGAAGTTTGTAAAATAAATTAGTTTTTATCATATTTATAAGTTTGTACAACTGAAAATCCTTCTGTCAGCTGTCAAAGTACATCTGACATATCCTAACTTATTAAATCAGTTCCTTTTTCTTTCATAATACCAACTCACGAACGAGTTGTTAGTATAACTGTGAAAATATTTCTCACAGCTGTCAAATTGTAGAAGTTTATTTAAATAAAGCTGTCAATATATCTGTAACAGCAATAATTAGCATAATAGCAGCGAAATAAGCATTTTTGTATCTCATGTCCATAGAAATTATTCTAGCTGCTGTCAAACTGTCTACATATATTTGACAGTTCTAATTATTATTATTTTAAATTTCGCGTATGACAGCTTTCAATAAAAATGATTTTCTTTTCTATTTTGAGACCAGCATCAAATTTTAGAGTTAGACAATTATAGCTGTCAAAATATCTATAACAGCGGTGAAATTATTAAATTAATTATTTTGTTTTTTCAATTTTAAGTACTTATCATGTTGGGGGCTGCAACAGTAAAGAATCTTCAGTTTCTCGGTACCAGCAGTCTAAAAAAAAGTTTTTGTTGGACAATTTCGCCTGATATTATGTACTGATGTACCTAGAGCAATTTGGCCAAATCCGACAATCATTGCTGTAGGAAATAATCTTTAAAATCAGTTTTCCCTTTTCATCTTTTGTTAGGTTGTAACCATTAAAACTCTTTTGACAGCTGTCAAACTGTCAAAGTACATCCGACAGCTTCAACAATATTAAGGCTGTGTCAAGTCAACAACCTTACTGCTAAAGTTTTAAAAAGTTCCTAACTGCTCGCTCACTGAACGGCTAATATCAAACATAACCTATAATTGCTACAACCATAATATTATAATTGTAATTTGTATTTGTTTTGTGATTTTTCTATTCATTAATGCAAAATATCAGTTAACAAAGAATTTTTGACAGTAGTTGAAGCGGTAGTTTCGTCTGATGATGGCAGTAGTAATGAATTTGACGTTTTTGTTCGATTCGTTGATTGAACGCGTTCTGACCGCTTGGGGCACATTTCAAATGGGACCACTATTATATCAGCTGATCGGTCACAGCACTGGTCAAACTTTATACTGAACGATTTACGGCGGTTAAACCGCTCACTTGACATGGCCTAAATCAGGCTTTTTTTAATTTCGAAAATCATAACTATCGAAATTTGTTGGTTTTGAGGATCAATATTTTTAGATAACAAGTTTTCCACAATTTCAACAGTTACAAAAATTCTATTACTGTTAATTTAAAAATACTTCTGACAGATATCCAATTGTAAAAATGTCATTTGAATTTGACAGTTACATCTGTCAAATCAAAATGTCTATAATAGATCTGAAATTATTAAATTAACGGTTTTTTCCAATTTTCAGTATTTGTAGTTACTATGTTGGCTGCTGTAACAGTTCCAATAGTTGCAAGCGTGATAATCTTTCTGGCAATAGGCAATCTTTTTAAGATAAAGTTTTCGTTTGAGAATTTTGCAAGATATACATACATAGGTGTGATGTAGTGGTTGAAATGCATCCAATACCTCTAAATTCATTTCTTTTTCATTTCTCTAAATTGTAACCATAACAACCCTTCTGACAGCTGTCAAATTGTATATCTAACACCTTTAAAATTACTAAATCGGTGCATAGTTTTTAAATTTTAACAATAACACAGACAGTATTTAAGAACCTTATATTGGTTGTCAAACTCTAAAACACACTATTTTTAAATCTGTCGGATTGTAAACATTTCATTCGAATTTGATAATTACAACTGTCAAAATACGTATAACAGCTGCAAAACTATTAAATTAACTCGTGTTTTCAATTTACAGTTTCTTTTGATGATTTTGCCAGATGTAACTATGACGCATAGCAATGTTTATCAAATTTGACAGTAACACCTGTCAAAATGCATTCCACACCTTTAAAATCAGATTTTTTTTTAATTTTTGTAGGTTACCACCATAAAAATGTTCTTGACAGCTGTGAAATTGTCAAAATACATCTGACAGCTATAGAATTATTAATTCGGTGCTAAATTTGTAAGTTTTGAGAATAATAACTATGTACGAAGAACCCCCTAAATAAATAAATAAAATCCCATAGTTTACGCGAGAGATCTCTTTAATAATTCAGCAATGAATATCAACGAATATAATAAATACATCAACCGAAGTTGCTTCATGATAATTAAACGATGACCCAATATATTCTCTTTATTGGTAATAATTACCACATGAATATTGTATTAGTTTTAACAACGTAATAAATGCTTCTGTGTATATATGGAATGTTTATTTGGAGCAATTTTTTTATATTTCCTGTAATTAATATCCACGCTGCTACATTAAATTTCAAATTAAAACAAATGTGCGTTACTTTTTTTTATTTTCTGTAACTAGAAATAATTTAAATCTCTATAAACTTTATTATTATTTTCCTAGAAAGTAAAATTAAACTTAAGCGTGCATTTTACATTAATCTATCTCTACTAAATCAAAATAATAATACTGTAATAATTTTGATCACATACAACACATTTACATTCAATGTAAAACATAACCACACCTCATGGATCCACTAACACATTCAAGCTAAAGCGAATAAATCGATTGAAGCAAATTCTCTACTGATTTACAGAATTACTCGAAAAATATCAAATTAAAAGGAAAATTTGCTTCATACCTTTTATAGCTAACAGCATAAGCGGGAAGCAAGATTTAACAAACCGAAAAAACCTGTTAGTCTCAAAAGAAAAACAAAATTACACGTACTGGATCGTTTAGATTGCTGCAAGGGACTATCCTCATTGTCACCAAGGGTATTATGGGGGGACCTGTCCACACCGGCTAATCTTCGGCCCACAGCTGCTCGCACCTCGTCAGTACCTCGCCCACGCATCAAATCAGCCACTGCAAACCCCACACCACACACTTAACACTACTATTTTTTTTTTCGTGTTTAATTACCTACAATTGACCAGTGACAAGGGATGTCACTCCGATTTAACTAATTATGTTCCTTTTTTTTAACGCACTTCGTGTAAAAATTATAATATACAGGGTGCTTCGGAAAGGGTGTGCTATTTCATTGAGGTAGGAATTTTAGAAAAATGTAACACCCTGTATATAATTCAAATCTAAAAAGTATTATTAGTATTTGTGCATTAAAATAATTTTAAGTAGTAGTGTATAGTGTCATAAGTTATAACAAAAAATAAAGAACAAAGGAACATAAATAAATAAATAAATGAAAAAATAAATTTGATTTAATATTAAATTAAGTCAACCTGTATAATGTACATGTTAGTAGTTAGAACGTGCTCTTTGACATATTTGATGTTAGTATGAGCGATGTACCATATAATATAAATAATTTGAAGATATATTTAGTAAATACAGCAACTAACTTTAATATTCTTGCGTATTTTTTTTCTATTATTTAATCTTTTACAATTCCTTCAACTACATAATTGTGTGCAAATATAGTGTAATTTTGTAGAACTATCTATCGTACAAAACGGAAAAAGGAATTGGAATAGGGGTTTAACCGCTACAGAATCAATGTTTCATCTGATGACATCTGTCAATAATTGACATATGTCATGAAACATTGACCAATCATTGGTTTGACATCTTTTTTTTTTCAATATTTCTCCGTCACTTTCTACAGATGTCAGGTACTGCATTCCAGATGAAATTACTTGGTTAGTATGCTAAGAAGAAGTGAAAACTAATATTAAATCAAAATCAATGTTCAATGACATGTGTCACTTTTGACACATCTGCTATTAAACATATTTTTCTTAGCAGAACACGCCATAAAAGTTGCCAAATTTCCATTTTTTGAACGTTGAGGAAACTAAAATCCATAAAACGAGTATTTTTTGCAGAAACGGCTAACAAAAATGTTTTGTCGGTCAAAAATTCTTCGAGGGAAGACAGAAAAAATGCCCTTTTGATAGAAAATTTGGCACACAGCCATTCACTGCGCCCTGACAAGGCTGCATGTGGTCACTTTGGACAGTGGTCTCCCAGTAAACAAAATTCAAATATGACGCAATTATTTTTAGTAACTTCAACATAAATGTATAAAAAGAACTATCCATCTATATAAATTTGTTGGTAATTTCATGCTTCAACGTTGAAGATACTAAAAATAATTGCGCCATATTTCAATTTTGTTTACTGGGCTCAAGCTAAAAAAAGATATTTTTTGTGGTGGTACCAATAACCTAGCGAGAGACTTGAAATCATATTGGTGATTGTAAATTTTTCCTGGTAAGTGTTAAGACCTTAGCAAATGAGTACTATTTTGCTCATGGTCGTGGCATCCCTGTATCAACTACACCAAATTCCTTGGAAAATATGAATATACGTGACGGTACTAACAACTAAGGGAGTAGCTTTGGCGAAGAAGTTTCGTGGTTGCAACAACAACCCTCAACTCTTCACACGAGCAGAATTAGATGATCTTGTTGGAGAAAAAAAATGTGGAAACCACCGAGATCATTTTCCTGGCACAGCAAAAAAGAGACAATATTTCCCCCACCCCTTCACTATTATGATTTAATAAGAACAAGATTAGTTATACTAGTGTCTTCTGTTACTCGTTCAGAAGCCTTGCCAGTACCAAGACCTATTTATAGGTGTTTCAAGTGAAAAATGTGGCATTAGAGATGCCGAAAAAATATCATTAAAAAATATTTACTAGCAGGAGTCAAATGCGAGTCAGCAGGGTCGTAGGCGTAGATCTAGTCCACTGCGCTACGCACGCTTGCTTGTACGGATACTGACATTAACGGTATATAAAGAACGCGCAAAACAATGTTGATTCTTCTTTGAAACTAGGATAAAGGCGTTAGGATAAAGGCTCGTACTTTAAGGGGTACTCAGGGAAGGTCCCTCTATACGTGCCAGTAAATCAGTCAGAAATTAATCACCTTATTCGAGATCTGAATCTGTCAAAAATTACGGGGGCTTATGTTATATAAACCAAATATTAAAGTTAGTCACCGCAGAAGAAGAATCTTGTTTAGAACTAATTTAGTAGAATATGCGCAACTAAATAAAATAAAAAAAAATAAAAATATGCATAAATATGTATGTACAAAAAAAATAAAGAAAAAAAATCAGGAATTATTGTATATGTATACCAAAATTAAAAATTAAAATAAATACCTTCGATATGGTGAGCATAATTTTATCGGATTTTTTTTGTTTCAACAAGTACACTTAAAAATTTAATCAGTTTTTCAGTTTATTAGGCATATATAATAATGAAAATTAACGCAACGTCTATCAGCCTTATCGCAGCAATTTCGATACTATCACGAATTAAACATACGCCAAATTATGGTAAAATCTTCTTTAACGTATTTAAAATTTTACCATCATCGAGATTGATTCTTGAGAGCAAGAAATAGAAGGAGCGATAGATTGCGGAAACTAAACAATTTGTACGGATATAAAGCAGCGTTGGATTCTGTGTTCGACTCAGTGTATCGCTACAATTATAAGCTGGCCAAAATTAAAAAAAAGAAAAAGAAAACAATACAGCTAAGGCAAATAGGTATAAATAATATAGATCTCTGCGATCATTGAGATTTCGGGTACCTGAATAACTCCTACTCGTGTACCGTTCTATTGGCATTGGCGCTAATGTGTAACCTGAAAACACATGTGCAGATAGTCACCACAACGACGGTAGAAAAAAAACAACAAACAACAAAAAAAGTAAATTAAAAAAACAACAAAGGAACAGATCACACTTTCTTTTTCGAATGTTAAAATGTGTCTGTGCGAGATTGTGTTAAGACGCAGTGAAAAATATGCGGGAAATCAGTGAAGAGCTAGATTATTTTGATTAAAAGATTAAAACATTTTTTTTTGTTTGTATAATAGGATTACTTACGATACGATACTTACTTGCACTCGCGTGTGGTACGACAAAAACGGCGAATAAAAACAATCCGGATCCGATTAAGAATACGCAAAGCATAATGACGGCGTAACCATCGCATCCCATAATCTTGAACGGACCTGGTGGTGGTGGGACGGGTTGTGGAGCTGGACAACTCGATTCACAATCAACACAACTGCAAGCTGGTGTATTTTCCTTTAAAAAGAAAGTAATAGATATTCAACCAAATCTAAAGATTTTCATAAAATTATTTGTTGTAATTAAAATCGCGACGCTATCGCAGCGAATCCTTCAAGTAATACATACTGCTTATTACGTTTACTTATGAAATATTCAAAAATAATCCAAACTAGCACCAATCCCCATCAACGAAACGAAATTTTCGAACCTGGCCAGTTCCAATATCTCTACCCTTTTTGCTACTACAATTTTCACCATTTCCGATTGTCTAAATTGTTGACATTTTGTAATTTTAAATTTTAAATATTTTCGCCGTTTCTAATTTTCGATTTTTTATATTTTAAACATTTTCATTATTTCAAAGATTTCCGACATTCTCCTTACTGCTTTCCCTATTTTCTCAGTGCAATAATTTGCTCCATTTTCTCAAATTTCGACAAAAGGGGATAACTTCACCCTTTCTGCTATTGCTGCAATTTTTGCCATTTCTGACATCTTGCTACGTTCACTATTTTCACAATTTCTCTTATTTTCTAAATTTTGAAAATTTTTGCTGTTTTTTAACCATGTTTGCCAGGTTCGGCATCTAGCCAATTTCAGAAAGAACATTTTTCGGATTTTTTTTTTTTCATTTTTATCTCTTGTTGCTCATCTTGTAATTTTAGCAATTTTTGTCATATTCAATAGCCCGCTATTTGTGCTATTTTTGCAATTTTTAGAATGACCTAAATTAACAAAAAAATATATTTTTGCTATTTTAGTCATTTTAGCTCTTTTGGTTTTTTTAAAATTTTTCGCCTCTGTTGTAATTTTCGCAATTTTAGTCATACCCTATTTTTTTTCAATTGTCGTTATTTTCGTTTTTTTTTTAATTTTTATAACTTTACCAGTTTTTGCTACATACTCTCAACATATTGCCAATTTCCCCAATATTAAAGTTAACAAAAAATATTGCAACTGTTTTCGTCTTTTTTTACTCTTTGTCCCAGTTTCGCAATATGTGCTCACTTTTCATTATTCATTTTTCTCAATTTGCCCCACATTCAATAGACCGCCATTTTTTTATTTTTCCAATTTTCGTTATTTTCGAAGTTTTTTTAATTTGTATATCTATAGCAGTTTGGGCCATTCTTGACATCTTGCCAATTTTGGTAATATGTATGTAATAAATTAACAAAAAAATATTTTCACTACTAATTGATCTACAATTTAAGAACGAAATTAAATACATTAAAATATTTTCACTATTTTCGTCATTTTAGTTGTATTGAATTTGTTTTTCACTTTCGTCTCTTCCTGCTCTTTTTGTAATTTTTCCCACATTCAATAGCCAGCCATTTCTGCTATTTTTGCAATTTTGGAAAGAATGAAATTAACAAAAAATCAATATTTTCGGGATTTTAGCTGTATTGATTGTTGTTCACTTTTGTCTCTTGCGGTTTTTTTTTTTGTAATTTTAGCATTTTTTGTCAGATTCAATACCCTGCTATTATTTTTACAATTTTTGGAAAGAACCAAATTAACAAAAAGAAGTTGTTTTCACTATTTTTGGCATTTTCGCCCTGTTTTGATTTTTTTTTCACTTTTGTCTCTTCCGGCTCTTTTTATAATTTTAGCAATTTTTGTCACATTCAATAGCCCGCTATTTTTCCTATTTCTGCAATTTTTGGAAAGAACGAAATTAACAAAAAAAAGGCATTTTCACTATTTTCCTCATTTTACCTTTTATCGTTTTTTTGACATTTTGTTCACTTTTGACTCTTGCGCCTCTTTAGCAATTGCTACATTCAACAGCCCGCCATTTGCCTTAGTTTTGCAATTTTCGGAAAGAACCAAAGTAACAAAAAGAAAGTTATTTTCAATATTTCTGTAGTTTTAGTGCTCTTTTGGTATTTTTTCCTCATTCTCGCCTCTTTCGGCAGTTTTTACAATTTTAGCAATTTTTGCCACAATTAATAGCTCGCCATTTCTTGTTCCCATTTTCGCACTTGCTATATCTTTATTTTTCCAATTTTTGGTATTTTCGAAAATTTTTAAATTTTCATTTCTTTAACAATTTTTGCCATCTTCGATTTCATTGGCAAAATGTATGTACATATGTATGTAGATAATTCGGTAATAGCAAAATTAACAAAAAATAAGTTTCATTTTCACTATACATATTAGTAATTTTGGAAATGTTGAATATCTCGCCAGTTTTGCCGTTTTCGCTATTATTGTCAGTTTTGCTCTTTTTATTAATTTATTTTTCTAATTTACCGTTATTTTCGAAGTTCGAAGCAATTTTTACCAATCTAGACATCCCGCCAATTTAAAAAACTGCAAAAAGGTGATTTTCATTATTTTCACTAGTTTAACTATCTTTGCCGATTTCGTGATTTTCATCATTTCACCAATCAATTTCAACATTTTTCTATTTTTGCCATTACTTTTCCTCAATTTCCATATTTTGGAGACTAGTTTTAGGAGAAAGTTTTTGCTATTTTAGAAATTTTCGATCTCTCGCCAATCACAACAAAGGTGATAGTGGTTTTTACAATTTTTGCGTTACAATTTTCGCCATTTCCGTTATTTTACAGATTTGCAACTTTTGCAAAATTGAGAACATTTTTGCTGCTTTCGCCACTTTTAACATTTCGTTAATTCCGAAAATTGCAAAAGGGACAATTCCTAGTCCTTCTTTCTAGTAAATTTAGCCCTTTAATCCCGTTAATACAATCTTCGATTCGCATTTAATTTGCAACATAGTGTACAGATTACAAATAAATAACTATAATTGATTATCCAGATAGTTTTTCCACTTTTAGGTCAATAATAACACGCAAT
>ML218028.1:0-33556 GCA_004785975.1 Popillia japonica
TTTTACTAATCATGACACGGTCAACACCCGGAAACCCTCATTATAGAACTTTATCCTCGTTTATAACCCCGAATTTCATAATTGCACAGTATCACGTTTACTATATCTCCTCCAGTCTGCAATGCTGCTACACGTATTCTTAAAAAGTTCAACGTCGTTTGTTGTGCTACATTTGATTAATTTATTCCTGGCGAGTCGAGTTCATCGGGTTGATTATTAACTTCGTTACGGGACGGGTAGGGGCGGTTTTAATGCGTAAAACGATGCGTCTCGAATAATATTCAGTTTTTACTCGGGTAACTCGAGTAAGAGATTAAATACTTTGGCCGTGTAGGAGTGTAGATATTCTAAAACCACCGCCGCCGTACTAATTAGGGAAAACGGGTATCGACTAAACATCAACCGATCGGAGTTTTAACAGAAGTTGTGCAGACGTTTACCGATAACGTAAAACCGAGGGAACGTTCGCCCTTGTAGTGTAGAATAAGTTCATCTGATAATGTCTGCATGTTTCCAGTTCTATCTGCAAATGACAACTGACTGTGCGTTGTACGGTAGGTGTATTTCGAGCGGTTTGTAGACGAGTGAATCTATTAAATGTCTTCACCGTTGGAGATGAGCACAAAATGTTTGAAGTGAATAGTTTCAATATTCGAATATTGGATACGTTACATACTTATTTGAATATACGTACATAAATCTGCTTTTTTGTATTGCTTTACCTGCTATGCTGAAGTGAGAACTGCAAGCGTGCCTTAAAAAGCTGACAATACTTGGTATCTTCTCCTTCTTGTGTCTAATTCTTTCGGGTCTATTGTGATCCTCATTGACCCTAGAAGGCGCCCTCTAACTTTGCTCTTTTTATGAGCCTTAGCCTCCTTGAGAGCGGCTGCTTAGTGTAGCTGTGCGCTGTGAGATTCTCTGTGCCCAACATTAGAAACCTTGTCCTTGCCAGGAGGCCTATGTTGTACGTATGCCTATTTAGTCTACAGTGACCTGTCAAAAGACCTACTAAGTATCATTTTGACGGTTTTCCTCCCTTTTCCCAGTCGGTCTCTAGCAAATTCAGGCTTCTGTTGTTTTAGGAACTCTTTTGCCTATTTTTGTTCTGGTGATCTTTGCCACCATTCTGTGGACTTTCTGATTTCTGATTTGGTGGTGTCGGAGAACCGGAACATAATTTTCAAAACAGAAGATCTATTGTGCCATTGCCAAATCTGCAGAAACCAACAGAAATGATTAAATTGAAAGACTTGAGAAAATTAAACTTTGACAAACAAAGTAAGGTGGTATCCAACACCATTGAAGTTGGGAGTGTAGCAGACCTAAACTACAGACCTATTCATGCTGACGGATCCACAATAAACGGGAGTAGATGTAGATATCTACAGACCCAGTCTGAGGTTTTGGTAGCATGATATTGATGTATGGCAATGTGCCCAAGAATATTAGAAAAGACATTATCAAGCTCTAGATATTTTATATGTTGTCAGGCGGGCCTAAATTATAAATCTGTCCATACGCTGGTATTGTCAAGCAATATTCCACTACACAGTAAAATAATAGCCTTCCGTCAGTTCCCCGGCAGATTCGGAAAACGGAAACCACCCAGGTAGCAAATCTGGACGATGGAATAGACCAACTATCTCGTAAACAAATTTTAGTAGTCGCGGTCTGGAATTTGTTAAGGATAGTCTTGTAGTAAGATAGAGAAGAAGTGATAAAGTAGTTCTAAAAGGTTATAAAAGGTAGTTTGACTGAGCATCCCCCTATCAAGCAGCAGGAAACTACTTGTATCTCCTTTGAAGTTGGATCTATCCCCGGATAAAGTCCCAGTAAATGCGCGTGTTTCTTCAATTATTAAAAAAGACCATCACATAGTGGTGGAGGGTCTGGATATTGTCAACGGGCAGCTCTTCCGTAGATTAGCTGTCTGGGTGGTCTTCCTTTCTCAAATCCCAATAAGCCAATCACGTTCCGAGTAACTGACCGAAAATCTATTAATGTATTGTGGAATGCTACCTTTCGTGGGATTATACGGACGGATCCAAAACAGGAACATTAGTAGGAACAGATAGCTATGTGGCAAGATGTAAGATGTTTTTCAAACAAAAATTTATCATTTTCTTAGACAGTGAAACTGCTCTAAAGATTCTATGAGTGTTTGCCTGTGAAGATCACCCTCAAACCTTTGGTCTAAAGAAAACAGTTAAACTTTTGCCGGTTCCAGGGTACTGGAGGGGCGAGAGTGATAAAACTGCTGCTGGTCTTGTAAAACAAAGTAGGCACAAAGTACCAATTTACTAGACCAGTACTATTCTGTTTTCCAGTTAAAAACCACGTTAGAGCCCATCTTTAACAGTGAGAGAAAGTTTATTACTTTCATAGCTACTGAAATCTGCATTGAACCTTAACAAGAGAGATTTCAGCATACGGCTCTATTTAATGGCCACGGCCCTCTGAGATACAACCTTAAGAAGATGGACAGCAGAGGCATCACCACCTCGGACAGAAGCATCTCGAACTTGCTGATGACAGAACCATAACTCCCAAAATTATATTAGAGTTCTTTGAAAGCTTAGGAATCAATTGGGACTAAGAGATTAAAGGTACCCACAATAGATTTTAGAGGCCGTAGTCAGCAGAGGAAATTAATGTATGTAGATTTATAAAAGCTACCACAAGAGCAGTTTGGTCATTGAAACCGTATCTTTGGATCCAGTTAATATGATACTAATACATTATTTTTCGGATCGTGTGGTCCTGTTAATGAGATCTCTTAGCTCATCACAAGTGACGCCTTTTTTCAAGAAAATTATTAAGAATAAATAGTTGAACCTTGCAAATTGTATTTTCAGTAGCCAACTATTAAAACGGTATTACTTCTTATCTGTAATATACAACACGTTTCCGTATAATAAGAATCTGATTACAAGAAACTGCCAAACAGCAATTTATCGACAATTCAGTAGTCGTAGTTAATTCCCAATATTTAGTCTCCCCTGATTTGTGGCACAATCAATATTTACTATCAATTACTGTTAAATTCAGAGGAATTATGAGAATAGCTGGTCGTTTACGGAACAGTTTACGTTCTATGTGTACAGAATATCCTAATATCCTCTACTCTATGTTTGTGTTAAGGAGACTGGTTTACTTTCACCTGAGTTATTGCAGCCGTAGGCGAAACATTGCCATTGACTACGCACCACATGTATCCGTAAGCTTACGAGTGATATTGGGACACGCAAGAAAACCATAAAAGCAAGTAATTGGGAGTGTTACGAACTGAAATTGCCGTTGAATATACGGACCCAATTATTCCGGAAGAAAGTTTTCTCAAGTTTAAATTTTGGCGGAGGCGCCTGGTCGGAGTATATTATCTTCGCTCAGCCGCGGTAAATGTAACATTAGAGTTCGTAATTGGTGCAAATTGGTAGGAAATAATTTATCCGCACCAAAACTCGAATGTTTACTTCCGTATAATGCGCGGAATATGAGTTTAATTTAATGTAATTTGTGTAATACAAACCAGACATGTACGAGCCCCTTCTCATGTCAGTTGGCCCACTGTCTCATATGAACCTTTTTATTCATTCTTGAAGTATTTAGCAGTCTTTCAAATTTTGCGTTTTTTTCTCGCACATCAAGTTGCTCTTAATTTGATGTTGTCAGCTTAAATGAGTAGGTGGCTTTGAAAACTAATGCCCAATGTGAACTAATGTCACTAAGTGTCAAGCGCATTTTATACATTTGGTGGATATTGTTGATATTTGCTTAATTTAAAATGGGCAGAGGAAACGTTATCGACGAGAAAATTCGATCACTCATTAATAAATTTTCGAATTCTAAAATTAAATTTATTGGAATTATCCCACTATAGTGTCAGAAATATAGTTACAGGATATAAAACTACAAATTCAATAGCTGCAAGGGTTCGAAATGTAGCAAAAAGTATATAAAATAACTGAAGCTGACAGACGAGCATTAAGAAGAATTATTGAAAAAAACCGTCGTGTAAGTTATCTTGAGTTGAATGTTCTGTGGAGTGAAGCTGTTGGAAGACGAATTTCTAGGATGACCTCTCACAGAGAGACCCACACACATACGGATATGGAACTTACTAAATGAATAAAAATGTGCCAACAAATGTTACTAAAATTTGCATTTTTATCTCAGACAAAGGAAAAGCCATTTTTGTTACTACAGCAAAAGAAAAATAGAATAAATTGGGCAAAAGAACATAAGAATTGGACTCTCCAGCAATGGGATGCAGTAGGGTAGAGTGATCAGTCCAGATTCGAAGTTTGTATTGGGGACAGCAAAAGTCGTGTTATCCGCAGAAAGGACGAAGCATTCCATACTGACTCTCTTAAAAGAAAAGTAAAATTTCCTTGCATCAGTCATGGTATAGGACAGTATGTCATCTAAGGGTGTAGGAAACTTCACTTTATTGACTGAATAGTGAACACAGAAAAATATTTAGAGATTTTAGAAGAATCTCTTTTACCGATTATGGAAAATCACTTGCCATCACCGAAAGATTTTGTCTTCCAGCAAGACGACGCAAGGTGTCATACGTCTAAAAAAGCTTTGGAACGGATTGAAGATTACGGGATACCAGTGCTGGGATGAGTTTCAAACAGTCCTGATTTATCTCCAATTGAAACTTTGTGGCATAAGATGAAGAAGGCGCCCCGAAAACATCCCGCAAGGTCAATCCCTAATTTGAAGCAAAAACTTTACGAAATATGGGATTTTTTACGCCGTAGTTTTGCCAAAGCTTAGTCTACACAACGAACGTCACAAACACTTAGTATTTGACAGTTAATATCAAACCTCTGGCACTTGCAGTAAGTGAAAATTAATCAGTTAAATATAGCCGGGTAGGGGAGACTGTGGAGGGTTGAAACGAGTTTTACTAAATATTTTATTTTACGTCGATGTTCACACTTATTATCTGATTTTTGGCAGGAGGGGAAGCCCGGTTTGGTTCTATCATAACGTTATTTTTTTATGGCACGAAAAGTATTCGATTTTTTTTTTTAATAATTTCAAATTCTGTGCTGTAGCATCTATTGTGGGTTCCGTTTTTGTTTTATTTTGTCCAGTTTTATATTCTTCCTCTAATGCTAATTTTTCAGGTGTATCTGTCACAATTCTGGTCTTGCCAGGATTTCTTTCTGCTTTTTGTTTCCGAGGTGTTGCTTTGGAATAGGGCCGTACTTCTTGTGGAGTTGTTGTGTCAACGTTGATTTAAGCGATTCAATAGATGGTGAGTTACAACTATCCGCCTCTAAGGTTGTTGGAGTGGTGAGTTCAAGTAATTCTGAATTTTCAACATCTTCGGTTTGGTGCAGCAGATTGTTACATGTGTTCCACGTTCTGCTGACGTCACCTTTGAAACTTGCTTTTGTTCTTTTCTAGCAATAATTTTTTGTGGCCTGTGGGCAGTCGTTAACCCGGTTTCATCAACATTGTAAATAGATTCAGGTGTCGTCAACAACTCTAAATGTATGACGAATAGCTATATTGATATAAGCATTATTGTACATCATCTACATGTCATTGTCACCACACATGACATTCGACTGAACGACTACTACTACTAGCTCAAACTACTTCCAAAATGCACTGCCCTCTCTCTAATAGACCAATGCTTCTACACTAGTTCTCACAGGGTATCACCGCCTAACGGTCGCTCGCAAGAGCATCATCCTTATATAATCTCTAGTAGGGCATCGCCATTTATGTACTTACGCAGCACCCAATGCTCTAACTACTCTCACAGGGTATCACCCCCTTACGGTCGCTCGCAAGAGCACCATCCTTATATAATCTCTAGTAGGGCATCGCCCTTTATGTGCTTACGCAGCACCCAATGCTCTAACTACTCTCACAGGGTATCACCCCCTTATGGTCGCTCGCAAGAGCACCATCCTTATATAATCTCTAGTAGGGCATCGCCCTTTATGTGCTTACGCAGCACCCAATGTTCTAACTACTCTCTCAGGGCATCGCTCTTTATGTGCTTATACAGCACCCAATACTCTAACTACTCTCTCAGGGCATCGCCCTTTATGTGCTTTCACAGCACCCAATGCTCTAACTACTCTCTCAGGGCATCGCCCTTTATGTGCTTATACAGCACCCAATACTCTAACTACTCTCTCAGGGCATCGCCCTTTATGTGCTTTCACAGCACCCAATGCTCTAACTACTCTCTCAGGGCATCGCCCTTTATGTGCTTATACAGCACCCAATACTCTAACTACTCTCTCAGAGCATCGCCCTTTGTGTGCTTTCACAGCTCCCAATGCTCTAACTACTCTTTCAGGGCATCGCCCTTTATGTGCTTATAAAGCACCCAATACTCTAACTACTCTCTCAGGGTATCTCCCTTTATGTGCTTATACAGCACCCAATACTCTAACTACTCTCTCAGGGCATCGCCCTTTATGTGGCCTCCTACCTCCCCTTCTAGCCACCCCTGTCCTCTCATCATTCCTCGAGTAAGTAAACATATCAAAACTTACCCAGTAAATTGCTTCTAATATTTATGCACAGTTGACAGCACTACTGATACTCACTGACACATCTATATTGTACATTGTTTTTTACCTCTCTGTTAAGTTCACAGCATACTCTCTAAATTGTCTATGTAGGTTCGTGACATGCTGTTCACGACATCAGGTCCAACATTTTCTAACTACAAAAAATTATTTTACGTTGTGAGTATTAAATGATGTCGATCAACTTGTAGCTTCAGGTTTTCTTAATGACAACTGTGGATGACGTGAAAAAAATTCTCTTAGCCAGTCTTTAGATGCGCAAGATTTCTCTGTCCAATTCTGTGGATTTTTTTTTATTATTTTCTGTGGCAAATTGAAATACAAATTTTTGAGTTTGTTGCGGTGTTAAACTGTAATTAAAATTTGCGGTCTCAATAATATAATCTGCAAGTAAGTTTTCTTCTTCATTTTTGAATATTTGGCAAGTATTAAATTTACGCAAAAACGTCGTACTTTTATCATTTTTATACTTCTGAACATATCTTGAAAGAGTCATTGTATCTATGTCATATTTTCGTGCAGTAGATCTTATTTTTTTATCGTCACTGATAACCTCTAACACAGCCCTTTTTAGAACTGAGGGCGAAACGGGATGGCGCCCCTTCGATTTCTATTTAAACGGCATCTGTAATAAAGGTGCCTATATTGTTCCAACATGACGGAAACACAAGTTTTAGCAAAACATCTTTTTCAACATTAAACAAGGGAGGGTTGGTACAGGTCTCAAGCCTCCCGCCTTGATTTGTATCAAACCTCCCTAACAAGGAAGACAATTAAAAAAAAATTCTGGAATACATAACTTCGAAGTTTCAAATTTACTATTTTTTTCATATGGCACAGAAATAACACCTTTTTATTAGACGTGAACAATGGAAGCCATTTTCAAAGTTAACATGCCCAAAAGTATTACGTTAGTTAGTTCTAAATTTACATTTCTCTCTTCGAAATACTGCTCACTACTCGTGTATCACCAAAGTGGCTGCGATTCATTGCAAAACTATTTCACTGACTGCCAAGCGTCACTTGCCACTACCTCCATCTAATTTCAAACTTGCCAAATAAAAAGACCGTGTAAAATAAACATGTATCAACCCTCCCTCTGAATCAACCCTCTCCAGTCTCCCGGAAATGTCAAAATTGAAGTTGAAGATAGGTATAGGAAGCCCTAGTTGTAATCTTCATAGAATTTGATGCTAAATTCAAAAACGTAGTAATATACAGGGTGTTCCATTTAAAATAACAAATTTTGTGGCGACTTCCGGTTAACCGGAAATGCAAGAAACTTGAAAATATTTTAGAAAGAGAGTAAGTACCAAATTATTGCGAACCCTCAATTTTTAAAACTGAAGTGTTTCGTTAAGTCCGAAAACTTCTAACTAGCCAGTTCCGCGGGAAACCCTATATACTAGTATTTGGACTTTAGAATAGAATTTTTGAAAAATCTAACGTTGGACCAACTGACATGAGAACAGGCTCGCAATGTACCAAAATTATAGGTATTGTATCCCTTCTGATATTACTACCTACTCTATTAATATACTAATAATACTTCATCTTTGTGACGCCATCAATCATGTGAATAATGCTACCCTAAAATTTTATTTTACGGTTAATTTTACGATGTACACGAAATGGTGAGGTGCATCTAATTAAGATTCCTAGCATAGTGTGGCGAATGCAGATACCATTTTTAAAACGAAATAACCCATTTAAGAGCTCCAGATTTTCTCAGATTGCAGTAACGGAGATTGCAATTCGCTTACTTACATATTATTTTAAGTGGATTTCTCCATTTATCTCGCTGGGTTATATTCTGTCGGCTAGTCATTATGCGACATCACTGAAGCACGTACACTTCCTCTAGATTCGTTAGGAGTAGCTTCGTCAGCTTGAAATAAGATTAATGATAGTGAGATTATTACAAACTACTATAAAGCTGCGGAATTCCTGGTTTTTCTTTTTTGTCCCCTTTTTTTATCCTAAACACCTTGAATGTAAGAGAACAAGTCGCGCTAGTAATGTTAATGATGCGGGTTGTCGTTGCTAGTTCATCGATTCATCAGAATATTAATTCCGGGACATGTGGTTTATCGCTAAACTCCAATTTGAACGCTTCCTAGGGTGATGAATTTCCTTTTCCGTACCTATCTAAACGGGAATTCTAATTTCGGCACGAGTTTAACCTCTACAACGTTAAATACCGACTGCACTCGTAGGCTTTCCTCGTCGAGTTACGTAAAATACTAATCTAATTATGAGCAGTCGAAGTTTATCTGCTCATTGATATTGGTACTTACCACGACGTTAACATATTTTATATTCTGGAATTTTTGAACATTTTTCATTCATGTGCTCCCTATAAACACTGCATTCATAAATGTTTGAGATGAGAAAACATAGGCAACCAAATATACAGATTGGTACTTAAAATCCGATACTTTAATTAGGTATATTTAAAAATTGTGATCATTAACAATGAAATTATAACATTTTCTCATGATATCAACGTCAAATGCATGCGAATTCAGCTGCCCAAATGCGAAAGTTTTGTGAGTTGACGTAAGCTGACAGACGACACAATGGGCGCGTTCGTCAGACCACAGCAGACAAACGTGTTTTGCGAATAGGTTGACGAACATGTTGACAGTTGTATAGGTATCTGGTGACCGATCTATACTGCCATGTTGTCTACCGCCATAATTTCAAATACTGATTACCGTTTGCAGCAATAAGCATAATTTTTTACTCTTGGAAAAATGGCGACCGCTTGCTAAATACGTTTGCAGCATAAAATGACATAAGTCAACATTCACCAGAATTGTTGCCAATAGTTGCCTAGCGATTGTGTCTGACGAACGCGGCCAATGTTTGTGATAGAAAAATCAACATAGGGAACGAACACTCGGAGTGTATAACCGCCATCTAGTAATGGTGGCAAAAGTACTATTAATGAATGACGTTAGGCAGGCTGTCAATTACATTTAAAATTATTCATAAAAATGAAAATTAAGAAAAAGAAAATTAGACATAAACAAAAATAGTTGAGAAGTTTTATTTACATACTATTTTTTATTAAATTTACTTAATTTAGACACTTGACTTGCTACCACTATTCTCTACCCACAAGCTGATAAAAAAGGCATTTGGACTGGTTGAATTCTAGTTTTAAACACTTTTACTCGGCGGTATATTGAGCCCATGTGTGTGCATCCAATTGTCGATTATATTCAGCGTATCGTTCATGTCTCTCAACTTGTGATTTATCAACCCTCACCGTTAAATTATCGGCGTGTACTACCATATCTACCTCTTCAGACGTCCTTGAGCGAGATCATATACACATTAAATAGCAAAGTACTTAACAGTGAACCTTGTGTTATACTTCGTTTATTACCGATTAGCGTTCATATCACCAGCTATAATGAACGGATCACGTAAAATGGAACGTTCAATCCAAGACTGTTTCTTTACAAGGCTATCTGATGGAAGATACGTAGATGCTATACAAAGGTTGTCAATTTTAGCTGCTTCAATCTGAAATTTCGGATTTTCGCGACTCCTCTTCTTCCACCGTTTGTATTTTCCGTCATTATTTCATATCCTTCAATTTTTTATTTCATATTGTCTGTCAGCCATTTTTTTTGAACTACTTAGCGAGTACACGCGAAAGTTAAGTACAAAATTTTACCTTTTGTCATCAAAATGCAGGGAAAATCAGGAATTGTGTTTAGTATTAATGCTTAATGAATGTATCACGGATCACTAAATACTGTGATATCGGGTGATATTAATGACCATTAATGACGTTAATTGCGATAATTGACGTTTAATATCTAAACAGCCGTGAATGACAAATCACCTACCATCTTAGATTTTAAAAACAACAACCTAAGATCCCTGAAACAGCGCCATCTAGAATTGGTCGCGAATATTATTTCTGGAAAGTTCTCTGATTGCCTAGATGTAAAATCTAGAAAGTTATTGTTGGTTATTGTTGAGTGGTGCCAAATTTTCCATAAACTATTAACAGTACTTTACTGGAGTTCGTAGTCATCAGGTAGTAATAATTCAAGCATGACACTTATTTTATGCGGATGGAAATTTTAACACCTTTATCGACGGTACCAAGTGATAGTTCCGTCAGGGGTGATATCTTACGTAAGAATTTCTTTGGACTAACTATCCATTGTTGCATGCGTTAGTTATGTTGGTTTTCCAGTAGACTTCTAATTAAATATAGAATTTCATTCCTGAAATCGCTTCTTTTTTCGCAAATCGTTAGGAAATTTTATTTACATACTATTTTTTCATAAAATTTACTTAATTTAGACATGGGACTTGCTACCACTATAGTATATCCACAAGCAGATAAAACAGGCATTTGGACTGGTTGAATTCCAGTTTTAAACACTTTCACTCGGCGGTATATTGAGCCCATGTGTGTGCATCCAATTGTCGATCCTATTCAGCGTATCATTCATGCCTCTGAACTTGTGATTCCTCAACCCTCACCGATAAATTATCGGCGTGTACTAGTACCATATTTACCTCTTGAGACGTCCTTGATAGCGAGGTCATATACACATTAAATAGCAAAGTACTTAACGGTGAAAACGGTGATAATGAACATTCCAGACAATTTTTTTTAAAGAAAAAGTTAACATTTCCTAACTGTTAGGAAATATTCCTTACTGTAAGGAAATGATATTTCGTTACATTGTATAGTGTTCTACATAAATGACAACTCAACATTAATACGTTTCTATAGCAACACAATCAATTATATTACGAATTTCAAAACACCATTTATTTATGAATAAAATTATTCGCGATTTTCTCAAAATTAATTAATATAGAAAAAAATTATTTCTAAAAAACCTTATTCGGTCAAACTGTACAAGAAAACTCATCCATATTGCTTCTTAAATAACCAAAAAACCATATAAAAATTTAGAGTTGAAAATAACTGAAAACAACGACGAAAACGAATTATTTAATACTTTGAAATTGAAGTGTAGTGTCATTTCTCTTACACCATACTGTACACGTATTCAATAGAAGCACAGATGCAAGCCAAGCATCATATGTTTATATGACCTTGAACTACACTAGACCATTGTATCGTTTCGAAGTCAATGGCCATACGTTTTAAAAATAAAGGTACCTTTGCGTTTTTTTTTAATAATGTTATGATAATAAAATCGATGTTATGTTGAAGTTACAGTGAAAATGGGGTGTTTAATAGCAGCTTTTGATCGGTAAATGCAAATTTAAGCTGAGGGAAAGTCGCATTAAATGAAAACAATGTAATAATAGTGCAGTTATGTTAGGGCGCTTTAAGCTCTTTCGTAAAGGCTACTACAATTTTATTTCTTTTCTTTTATTTGTGATAAATTGGTGGTCCTGAAAACGAGAAAATGTATTACAGGAAAGGCTCGATGTGTTGCCCATTTGCAAGAACACACGCCTGTAATCGTCGGGTAAATCCTGCACTGATCGACTGCCGCTGTACAGTATACGTCGAAGTTTGTGACATGAGAAATTTTTTTTTTCTCGTTTACGCTTACAGATAGACCTAAGGTGTATTATATGTTTTTGTTTCTAAATCGTTGTAGCTATCATCCCTTAAAAGCATGACACTCTGTATATGTATCTTGTTAGAATCTTTTTCGCAAATTGGCTGCTTCATGTTTTACTTTGTGCTATTCATCCATTATCTTGGATATCATCAAATATGGCACATATTGATTTAGTAATCTACTACATGGAATATAATCTAGTTGTCGTCTCTTCATTATGCGAGTCTCTACTACATCGATATGCTCAATAAGATGGGGCATAATACAGAAATCTATGGAGCTCCAGAACTGACATGGCATGCGTTAAGCATTTTACTTAACTAGATGCTATGACGGCCCTTCAATTAAGTAATAGTGGTGATTGATTGATTCATTTCTATCAGGGTAAGACAATCTTTCAATATCCCTAACACTGCAACCTGCCAGACCTATTGTATTATTCGTATCTTGATTTCGTTTTACTCAAGCAGGCTAAAACTCCGCAATAGGTCCCAGAAACATCGTCCACATCCATGAGCTTAACTTGAATGATGCAGCAAATCATTTAGCCGCACGGTTCCGCAACAAGTTTAGATCGATTTAGGTTTTAAGCTCAAAAATAAATGAAGATCCATTTTGATGTTGTTCTGGGTCTTTCTTATCAATTTAATGATCATGGAATCATCGCTGATTTGCACGATTCTAACTTCCTAAAAATGTCATGATGTCATTGATACATTTTTGTTTCTTGTTCTCTCACAAACCATTGACCTGACCTATCCAATGCATCAAAAATATCTGATGAATAATTTTTAATAAACTACGTCATGTTCAAAAGAAATTTCCTGTGTTCAATCATTAACAGCATCAACGTTATTTAGGTGTTCTTTTGGCGCCAGTTTATGGATTTTTTACCAATATCTTGTTTGGATACTTATTATTCAAATTCGTGTGCTTGGAAATCATGGCAAGCCACCCAATTCAGATGAACTTAACTACATCTACTGAATTTTTGACTTGCTAGAAGGATACCCATCTAGTGTGTGGTCCTAAATGGCTCCTTTCTACCCAAAAGGCACAAGTCTCGTAAATGCTTTCCTTTCCTTTTGAAAACTCTGTCAATATCAAATTTGTAGAGAGCCCAAAAAAAATTACCTTCCCTAACCTTCACAATTAAGTAAAGTAAATTTTTCGCTTCTGTATGTCATACTTTAACAATCTCTGTTCATACGGACAGCATAACCAATAGAAAGGTATCTACAAGAAACGATTGGTGTTATCGAGTAATACAGCTTTCAAGCAATACATCATGGTACAAATTCAAAATTTCATTAATCATTAATATTACTGCACACAAACCTACTCTGCGCTTTGTCAAAAAAAAGACAAATCCTTGGGACTTCGTTTATACTGTGAAGAGCGCATAGAGTTTTCTCTCATGACAAGTCAAAGATTTCGAATGAGATCAGTAAATTGAACTTGATTCAGTTCGCTGTTTATCGTAATTTCTTTAAAAGTTAAACTATAAGATGTGTTAGCCCTCCTAGGTTCTTCTTTTACACAGGCACATCTTTTGCTCCGTCTGGTCATTTTGTGTGTTAAATTGACTGGATGTGGAATAGGCTGAATACTAAATAAAGTTAAAGCTGTAGATAGCTTTTCCAGCCATTCTCGTATTGATTTGCAGATATATGTGATGCGCAATGAAGATGTGGTGTCTAATTGTCTTCTTATGACTAAAAACTTCTACAATTTGGTGTAGTCTAGGTTAAATTATTTCGTTGAATATGTAGAAATTGCTCATCATATCGTTACAGTGCACTTCGAAATAAAACCTCTAAATTTAAGTTATTTAAAAATATTTTGCACATCTAAACAAAAAAGTGGAAAGCTCCCTAAGACCTCATCATACTGTTCCACTGACAGAACAAAGTTTTACATTTTTTTCATTTACTTATACAGTCATGAATAATAATTTCCGGTATTACGTTCCCTTACGCACATCTAAAATATTTGCTTTTAGAGCATCAGAGAGGCTACATTTCATTATAGAATACACACCATAATACCGCATACACATAGGGCTAGTGAGGTGTTTTAATAACGTCGCCTGGCATTCAGAAAATATAATGGAAATGTGAGGATAAAACGACGCAGCTGGTAACAAGCCTTGCCTTTTTTCTACACTTGGCATCCAAAAATGTCACCCCACGCTAAGGCGGTAACAGTTGTCGCAGAAATATAATGCAAATATAATCCTCTTTAGACACGTTGAGTGTAAGAAATACGTGTACGTCCGCATCGAAAAATGTGTACGTTATTTTAGCATATATATGTAGATTATGAATATTATACCATACAAATTGTGAAAGAATCCATATGGAAGCAGCATAGAACGTTGTACTACTTTTTCAGACGATTAAATTTTAATATCCGGGATAAGAGGCTAAGGCTTGAGAGGTGAGCACGAAAGCAACTGCGCTATAGCCAAATTGCAGTCGGTGCGTTTCATATACGAGTTGGATTAAACTAATTTGGAACTATTAAAGTTGTAGATGAAATCTTATGCAGCAAGAACTGATATTCCAGCGGATAATGAACATTCCTAATTTAATTATGCAAAGAATGTTCTCGTTAGTGAGAAATGGTTGTCGAAGAAGCTTTTGGTTGATTCATAATATCAGTATTTTCTTAGTTTTATGATATATATATAGAATAGCCCTATCAATAACGAGAACGCTTGACTGATTTAATTGTGGTGTTTAATTGTATTACTCTCCACTGCTGTATTATCTACAATTGCTATTACTGTAATTTCAGGGTGACTGCATCTATAACTCCCTATACAGTATAGGTTATCGGAACTATCCACTGGAGATTTTCCATTGTGTGTGTTAATGTGATTTGTTACGACATTACTTCAACGCAAATAATGTTTGAGTTATGTCATAAAATCAAATGGTAATTTAATCAGAGTATTATCCCTCTAGTGCCCCAAGCTAAGAATGATTCTATCTATGGCGAACTACTCCTAGCGACTAATCAGGCTCTTAAGAATGATGACTTTAGTGTGCGTCCTAATTTCTTTTTTATCTTTGCTTGAGGTAGTTTTTAGAGCTCACTTTAGGTATAGTATACGGTATAGGTTTGTAGTTCTTTCGCAATATTCCAAAACATTCCGTCACATTCCACCACAGTCCGCCACATTACAACACATACCACCACTTATGCCACATTTCAAATCATTACAACACATGCCAGCATAATCCACCACATTCCAAACCTTGCTTACACATTCCACCACTTCCACTACATTCCAAAACATTCCACCACATTCCAAAACTTTCTTACATATTCCGCCACGTCCACCACATTCTAAACCATTGCACCAAATTCCAACATACATCACTACGTATAACACATTCCAAATCATTACAACACATGCCAGCATAATCTACCACATTCCAACACTTTTTTACACATTCCACCGCTTCCGCCATCTTCCTAAACAATGCAACACATTCCACCACAGTCCGCCACATTCCAACGCATATCACCACTTATGCCACATTTCAAACTATTACAAGGCATGCCAGCATAATCCACCACATCCCAAAACATTCCACCACATTCCAAAACTTTCTTACATATTCCGCCACGTCCACCACATTCTAAACCATTGCATCAAATTCCAACATACATCACTACTTATAACACATTCCAAATCATTACAACACATGCCAGCATAATCTACCACATTCCAAAACTTTTTACACATTCCACCGCTTCCGCCATCTTCCTAAACACTGCAACACATTCCACCACAATCCACCATATTCCAACTCATTCCACCACTATCCGCAACATTTCACAACATTCCCCCCACATTCCAGAAACAATCCAGCACATTTCAAACCATTCAAATATGTATATTCCATCACTATCCGTAATATTCCAACTCATTCCATCACTATCCGCAACATTCCAAAACAATCCAAGACAGTCCACCACTTTCCGCCATATTCTAACATACCACCACAGTCAATCCTTGTTTTGTTAATAATTGATTGGATTAATTGTGAACTAACTAAAATACTGGCCTTGTAAACTAGAAAATCCATTAATTCGTAGTGTGTTGGTGTTTCTGTGGTTTACAGTAGCTTCTCAATCTTTGCGTGATGTTGCATCTAGTTTATCGCTACTGCTGCAAACTAGCCAATCATCCAAATATTCGGCGACTCTATTCAATGTATTTAAAACTTTACCATGCTTGTTCGCACTATTTACGAATTGTTCTTTATTTTCTTGCATTGATGTTGGAAGTTCCACCATAGCCGAAATATGATTCTGGATAATGACTTTTTTATTGTCATACGTATGCAGCAGTGTATCTCTGGTATGGTAAATGGAGCAATCTCCTAATTCTTCTTAGTAATATCCATGATGATGTAAAAGTAAAAGAAAAGAAAAAATTTTAGTTTTAAGAAAAAGAAACATTTAGCATCCATTAAGCATTATAATTCAATCAATATGTGTGGACGCGTTTCAGTCACTTCTTTCAGCAGTATGTTTAGTGATTTGGCCTGTAACATTTCATAGATGATGCTCGGCCTCCTTTTTGGGCGATCCTCTTCATCCGTCGAGTGTTATTTATCACAAAGAGTCTTCTACTAGAATCTCTTTTTCTATAATGCCTAGAATCAGAAAACGGAAAACGAGATTAGTATTACATTACATTATTAGTATTTACAGATTGCACTGCGATAATCGATTGGTGCAAGAATATAGATACTGAGCAGTATTGGAGCAAGTACTGAGGCCTGTGGTGTATTAACCAATATTAATCTTTTCAATTTGTTGACAACGGTATGAAATCTTTGATCTTTAAGGTACGACCTGATGACCTTCAGGATTCGTGGTTGGAAGTCGGCTGTCTTCATCTTCAAAAGCAAGCTTGAAACTCTGACCTTTGGGTTGAAAGGCGAACAAGTTAACCGTTCAACCACCGAATCTGGCTTGACGGATGGTGGTGACGTGGCCCCTGGTCATGGAGAGACCTAATGCCGTAAAATGTTTAGATCTAAACCCGAAGTTATGGTTGTTCAAGCAATCATTGATTGGGGTCAATAACACTACATATTTCTAGAACCTTGCCCATAATGCCCAGCTACGAAATGGATCGATATATCTGAAGTGTGGTTTTTTAGGTTTCAGAACGGCCATGATAATCACTGCCGGCTAGAATGTCATCCACCTTTGCAGATTGCCTTTTTGCCATGGCACTGTAACGGTTTTAAATCTTTATAAATTCTGGAATATTTTTTTTTATATTTTATTTGTATTTTATTTTTCTAATATTTATAAATTACTTAACCGCTTTATTCTACCCAGTATTACAAATATTTTAGCTAGTGCGTTTGATCCTAAGCTGTAAAGATCTTCATTCAATTTGCAATTGGAATAATCTCTTATCTAAGGAGACATCTAAGACTATCGCCTTCCGCTAAACTTAAAGACGTCGTCTAGTTCTCTGCAAAGTTTCGCTTCCATCCAAAATTTGAAAGGATCGATTTTATTAACCAATTAGTTTGTAAACCCTTAGACGTTTGTGCAACCTTCCTAAACTATTCCATCTTGATTGGGTTTACATTACGTTGAACCCCTATTTGACCTCGTATGTGTGTGTGAGTACTCTTTAAAATGTATAGGAATTTCAATAATTCACTTACTATTCGATTGGGAACCTATTACATTAAACGCCTACATCAGTTTGCGTTTAGTTAAAAGGAATCCCACCCGCAGATAACTCGCCTTAGCCAGCCGAAAAAAATTAAATAAATTATTGGATGGAATTATTTAATCTTATAATGAAATTCTCTTTATCACGTTATATTGTCGTGATTAATACATTAGGTTATAATCAATTGAAACCTCTAATATATTCCATTGTATCTTCACCTTAACATGTATAGGACTTCTCGTTCCTTTAACAATAATATAAAGGCGAAACTAGTTTTATCGCAATGTCGCTCATTCCTCGTACATACGTATACGTGCTACAAAGGAAGAAAAAAGTGCTAGCTATACAAACGGCGAAACGAAGCCTACCTACGCAGGTATACTTAACACTTTGCCTATTCAAAGATTTAAGCACCTGCTTTCGCATTCGGCGAGCGTTAAATCAATATTGGCCAATTCGAAAAGTTCAAAGCTTGCATGGCCTCTCACGATATATGATCTAACAACCCATATAAAATCTATATTTACAGACGCTAGAATCCGGTTGAATTGGAATATTATGTTGGGGAATAAATACTAGAAAATAAATGTAATTGCGATTGGTGTAAAATCGAGCTCACTTAAATGATTAATCGCTAAAAATATTTAATTTCAAATTCATGTGAACTGAAAATGTGGCAATGAGTTGCTGTAGCAAATTTTCTTTCATAGTTACATGATGGAATAGTACATGCGTGATGAATATGTAATGAACTGTTTCGGTTAGCAAAATAAAAGCTTATTTTATTGGTAAACTGTCAGTAAATGTAGCATTAGCTGAACTCTACAAGACGTTTTCGCATAGATTTCGAATTATATTATATTAAGTGGTTGGTAACACTGAGTAGTGACAGATGTTCTCATATGGTTGACACACTGATATAGTGTATGTGTATTCAAATAAAGAGTAGGAAACTGTAAATAGCAGAGTTTATGTCAGTAGGTATTAGGGTACAATCAGGTACAATACTAATACCACATGTTGTCAGGTAAAGTGTGAAGTGTACAGTATGGGTCCTCGCAAATTCTAAACAAACAAGAAAAAAATGGCGGAAGGTGAAATAGAAGAGTTTTAAAACAAAAACAAAGTTTAACGTACACAGTTTTCATTTGTAAAAGAAGAATGGAAACATTCAACAGAATGGCGGATAGATTAGACCACGAGGATGAGAAATCACAGATAAATGCATTGCTACTACACATGGGACCAAAGGTAACAAAATTCCTTGAATCTCAACAGAAAGGAGGGGAGTCTGACTTTGAAACATATGCAGAAACGAAAGAATTTTTAGAAAAATATTTCACTGGTACAACGAATTTAGTGTATGCAAGAGCAAGGTTTAATATGCGAAAGCAAAAAGAGGGCGAGACAGCTCAAGAGTACATAACCTCATTAATATCATTAGCAAAGGCATGTAACTACAAAAAATTGGAGAACGAATTAATTAGGGACCGGTTTGTTATCGGAATTAGAACACTAGAAAAAGCAGTTGAGAAAATATTACAAGCAGGAAGAATTAAAGATGAAAAAGATAGTGCTGGGCACATTAACCTAAAAATAAGAAACGAAAAACTGGAATTTAAGATAGACGCAGCGGCGGATGAAACCATAGTAATAAAGAAAACTTATGAAGATAAATTAAAAAAATATCTAAAACAGAAGCCAACAAAAGCAGTACTAGTAGGGCAAGTGTAGAAAATAAGTTGAAGGTACTCGGTAAAATAAAATCATCAGCAAAACTAGAAAATAGAGTGGAAACAATTAATTGTTTTATTATCGAATTTTTAAAGATATTTTTGCGTATCACGAAATACCAAACATCGTGAGAATAGATTGCAGAAAGCAGTTTGACTGCTCAGAGTTTGGGCAATTCGCAAAAGAATATGGATTCAAATGGCATAGTCGCAGTCCTGAGTATCAACAATCGAATGGACAAGCAGAAAGCGCTGTGAAATTAATATAAAACATTCCCCGTAAAAATGAAGATACATACGTTGCTTTGTTAACCTGCAGGAATACACCCTTTGCTTGTGGTCCGTCTCCTGCCAAACTCCTATTTCGAAGAACGCTAAAAGAGAGAGTACCTACATAAAATTGACAACAAATTGAAAGCCAAAATCCCAGATCACGAAGAGGTAAGAAGAAAATTGAAAATGGAAAAAATAATCAAAAACACAACTAGTACAGAAGACATGGAGTTCGAGATAATACAGAACTGGAAAGAGGAAGAAAAGTATAGATCATAGATATGAAAAGAGAAGGATCAATAAAGGAACCATCCAAATTTCCAAGATCATACTGGGATTGAAACGGACCAACATACAGTTAGATGAAAAAACTTTTTGCTAACTTTACCTGAAAATACGTCGGCTTCGAAACAAGAAGAACCTTCAGGCAGCAGCACGGAAGAAAACGTACCCCAAAGGAAGACGAATGATGATAACCGAAGACAGAGCCCGAGGAATAGAAAATTGGGATTTGCTGAGGTCGATGCATTCTGAAGATCTCTTTTGGTTATGTTCTCAGAAGAGCTTGCATCATGCCGAGTAGTTTCTACCAGTCTTTGGATTTTCTCTGCTCTACTTCACTTTTGAGCTTCTCCAGTATTACACCGCTACTTATCTGCCAAAAAGGTTCTTGCCGCACAAAAGGTATTCTGGCCCCTCTTCTTAAAGAGATTGTCACTTATCTCCTTTCCTTTTACTCCTGTCTGTCCTGGAATCCACAGTGCGTTATCTTATTCCTTTTGCCTACCTCATTTAATTTGTTTAAACACTCCAAAACCATCTTGGAACAGATAATATTTGCGTTCAGCGCGCCGATGGCTGCCTGACTATTAGACCTTACACAAATCTCTTGCTTTTCGTAGATCTGTCATTGTTGAACTGGATGCATCTTTCAAAAGCGTGTTTTTCCGCTCAGAAGATACTTGGGTACATCCCTAACCGTTCGAAATATTTGGTTCTAGGTCCATGCATATCTACTTCAAGCGCCCTGATGGCAGCTTGACTAAAAATTGAATTTGTTTTTAAATTCGCGATAAACAAGCAGTCTTTATGGTATCTACTTTGGAAATTATATTCTATATTCCTTCTCACTCAGTCACTCACTGTGGACAACCCCCACATACTAGCCAATAGATATGGCCGCTCAAATTGAATGATTTACATGATTTTGGAAATAATATATGGAAATATATACCTGATTTAGAGCTAGTTTGAACTGATTCATACCTGATTTTGGGACATCATAAACAGCTATAAGCAGATATGTGAGAAAATGTTGCCATGCTAGACTTACATACTATGTATGTGGAGACGACGAAATTACTGTAGCAGTACTGTAGCAACAGAAAGTTGAGAAAAGCATGATCAAAGACTCATTTTTTGGAAAAAAAAGATTATCAAAAACAATGCAAAAAAGGAGATAACTCATTGGTCATGAGTCATTTGGTTAGAAAAGTTAATTGACACACATTAATACCATAACACATTAAGCTCCTGCAAAAATAATTGTGTAGGTCCACAGAGCAAATCTTCAATTACAATAATCACTTTCCTCACTTTTCAAAAACACCCCTGTGCGAGTATTTCTCTCAAACTAAGATCAACCATAATTGCTGTTCATCTTAGTCACGTTATCCATCAATATAGTTCTTTATGTTGGAACCACATGATCCCACATGCAACCTTGCGGTTTTTGGCTAATCTTATATAACTAACTTTTTTTTACTTTGACGACTTCGTCGCAGATAAAATGTATCAACCTTCCGAAAATGGTTGAGGTTTAGAATCAAAAGTAAATTAAAAATTGAGTAGTGAGGTTGCTGATTGACGATTTTGTGGATTGATGCTGATGGTTCAGAAATACAAAATCCCAAGACTCTTTTACATCATTTCAATCAAATCCGAAGAAAATATTCACATTATATCCACTCCAAACAAGGTTCCATAAGGATAACGGCGGAGTAATTGACAAACCGCAATTTATTGTGGAAGCCCTTGTACAATTGTTTTCGTCCAGTCAAATACGAAGTAACAACTATGTCTGAAGAATATTCTAATGTATTAGCTTTGTCCTTATTTCCAATCTCGGAAGAGGAGCTTATTAAGATAATGGCAAAGTTTGCTTGAAAATTCACAGCTGGATGCGATACCAAGCCTGTTTATCTATGACACCAGATTTGCATTAGTCTAACATTTTCTTGGAAAAACTTGATTTGTTTGGTATGTCAACTAGTTTTCAGCTTTTCATGAAGATTTATTTATCGAATAGAACAAACCAAGTCTTCTATAACGTTTTATTCCACGCCATTTATTTCAACTTCCGGTGTACCGCAAGGGTCCAGCCTCGGCCTTTTGTAGTTTATATTATATCTGGATGATCTTCTCCGCAGTCTGAAATGCTCCCTATTGGCTTATGCCGATAATATAAAGATTTATCTCACCATTGCTACTATAGGTGATGCAAAGTTTCTGCAAGATAATATAGACCGATTATTGGAATGGTGTTCACTCAATATGTTGAAGCAAAACGCGCGCCATGAGCGCAAAACTAACGTGATTGATGTTGCTTATTCTATCAAGGATACGGTTTGGTCTAAAGCTGACACTACTAGAGACCTGGGCAGTGGATTGGACAAATGTTTAAGTTTTAAGAACTATATTGACTACTTGGTAGCATCTACTTCAAAACGATTGGGATTTATTATTAAAATTTGTAAGCATTTTGACAAACTAAGAACGTTTTGAAGACCCTTTACTATGCCTTCGTTGTGATTTGTTTGGAGTACTGTTCTATGGTTTGATAACCGTATTATGTATCTTATCAGATGATAATTGAACGTGTTCAACGACGATTTTTAAAGCACCTGTCATTTAAGATTGATCTCCGCACAAAATTCTGCATTTATACCCGAAAATTTTAAAAATTCAAAAAGAAATAAGAAATAGCCACACCAAATATGAGGAATATTAAAGGTCCTTCCGTAAAAATACGATTTTATCCGTAGTCTGTGGACTTATTTTTTACTATAAATACATACAGCCATGGCCATATGTTATAGTCCACCTCGAAAAATACCTAGAAATCATATTTTTATGCTATTATCAGAATTCCAAGTAAAGTGTCTCGTTTTAGGTGGTCGTAAACCGTGAGAACGTACTGAATTTGTAAAAAACATTTCCTAGAAACGGCGATAAATAAAAAAAAAATGTAAAGAATACAGCAAATATAATATTTTAGTTTATTTTAACTCGTGAAACAGTAGAAATCCTTGTGTCTCTTTTTGATTATAAATTAAATTAGTTTTGTTAGTATACCTACATTTGTTTATTAACACTTGTTTGAAACAAGTATGCCTAAAAACCTCAATTGGGTGAAGCAGCGCGAGGCCCAATTGTTTTACTGCACAGACAGGGAATATCGCAAAGGAGCATTGCAAAACAAATGAAATGTTCTAAATGTGCAGTGCAAAACACCGTAAAACGATTCCTGCAAACAGAATCGTATAGTAACAGACCTTGTATTTGACTTTATTACGTTTACTTTTCTTATAATTGAAAATTACCTTCCTGGACTATAACATATGGCCACGGCTGTATGTATGAAATCATAAGTTCCACTCGTACATTTTCGTCCTGTCCGAAAATTTGCTTTTCATGGACGTCCAAACTGTGATTACATACTGTGAAAAACCAATTTTAAAACTCAAACGTCGAATGTATTTTGTACCTTTAGAAAACTACTATAGTATTACATAAACGAATATCAAACGCAAACTTTATACATTTTTTCATTTCCAGAACGGACTGCCGTCCCCTGAAAATCCATACGTCTTCAACGGTGACTTCGTCGACAGAGGCAAAAAGGGATTGGAAGTTTTGCTATTGTTGTTGGCGTGTATGCTAGTATTCCCCGGTGGTGTCTTTCTGAATAGGGGCAACCATGAAGACAACATAATGAATTCTCGGTTGGTAAACCGCTTTCTCAGTTGACATAGACTTGTTCCTAAATATAGTGGTTTGTATTACAGATATGGTTTCATTAGGGAAGTTCAATCCAAGTACAAGGTAAGTTTTGTTAAACTAAGTTATTAGGATTACGTAAACTACAGTTCTCTTACTGTTTATGTTACTTTCTAACTGTAGATAGATTTGAGAAAATATTTACAATTCTCTTTTACAGCACAACGCAGAAAAATTACTCAAGATGATAGAAGGAGTATACCGCTGGCTTCCATTGGGTACAATAGTCAATAATAAAGTTCTCATCGTGCATGGTGGAATATCAGACACAACCGACTTAGATCTCATTAAAAGCCTCGACCGGGGAAAAGTAAGTAAATGCACGAGATATAGGAATTAAGTTCGTATAGCTACTTCTTTTTGTCATGCAACATTTCTTAAATTCGAAGCCACAAAAAGGAACGCTAATAAAAGAGTCTGTATTTTAATTTAACCGGCCGCCTATTTATATAGATTAAATCCAGTCCTACATCCGTTTGTATGGCTCAGAACTCATAAAAGTCTAAAGAGAACAAATTGAGTATACGACAGTAGTCTCCATTATGCAGATGGGTCTCCAAAGGAGAATTATTTTGCTGACATACGGATCTTAATGAACGTAAAAGTAAAACTAGATACATCTTACCTAAAAGACATTTTGTAGTAGGTATTTAAGTTTAAATATTTCAATAGTTACAGTTGCAAATTACACACGTTAATAGTGGCGGTGTAATTTATCAAAACGATTTAAGCAGTTAGACTGAATTGAAGCACTTGTATTAAAGAGTAATTATGTAAATATTTTGAGAGAATTAAATGTGTAAAGTGTTCAACTTACCGAAAAGGGTCAAATGTGTAATTCGCATTCATGTGGTTATGAATTTTCACAACCAGTTTAGAAGTAAATTACGTAATTACGTCGATGTAGTACATATTTGTGGTGCATTTGTTTGTGAATTATATTTAACTTTTTTGATAAACACCCAAGCGGATTTGTTTGAAGCTGCTCCCATAGGATTCAGATCAGAAGAATTTTACATGCATACTAGCAGAGCTCTATCGAAACTAATAAAAACAACTTCAAACATTTATTGACACTTGTCGATCGACATATACCTACCTCTGGCGGAAAGTGCAGCCAACTAATAACTCTGGAGAATTGCTTTTACTGCGATTACGTCGTTCACTGACATTCATATAAGGGTTCATTGAAGGGGTTCCAGGGAAATGAAGTAAATGCCCATTTTTGAAAGAACACTCTTAGAACTAATTTTCGGACTTGTGCATGTTGAAAATTTAGAAGTACACTGTAAGACATCTTGATAAATATTATGCAAAGTTGTTATGAACAAATCGTAAAACCTAAGCAAATAATGGATCAAGTTAACTATTGGTTCAATAATAATTTGAGAATTGTGAAACAAGAAAGAGATAACTGGTATAAAGTTGCTAAAAGAACAGAGCGAACAATTGACTGGAATAATTATAAAAATTATTATAATCGCCTATTAAGAGTAATTAAAAATAGTTTTTATGAAAATGAAATTGATTCCGCTAAAGGCGATACCAAAAAATGTGGCAGAAGTTCAAGAACTTAGTTGATAATAAAAGCATTGTATATTCTGATTTCATAGACTTTCCAAACGGTAGAAAAACAGAATTAAAATAATTTGCTGTTGAGTTTAATAAACTTTTTCACAGATAGTATACAAGATATCCACAATAGTATTTAAACTGTACAAGATGATAATAGCCTGAATAGCGTAAGATGTAATTTTTCAAATTCTTTTGACAAGTTCCAGACAATTAATATGAGAAAATTAACTGAACGGGTCAATTCAATGAAAAACAAATCTACAACCGACGGTATTGAACTAAATATGGTAAGAGACGCACTACCCATCATAGGTAACACTTTGTTAAACATTATTAATGAATCCTTTCAAGAAGAAGTTTTTTGTGCAATATGGAAGACTTCTATTGGCAAGCCGATTCCAAAAGTAAATAACACCAAAAAATATCAGGAGTATAGGCCCATTAATATGTTGCCGACATTGGAAAAGGTTATTAACCATATAGCAAAAGAACAACTTGAAGCTTTTCTGGAAAAAAAATGAAATACTTTCTGATGTTCAGTCAGGATTTAGAAAAGGCAATTCTTGTGAAACCTCTCTAAATATGGTAATAGCAGAATGGAAGGAAGAAAGGAAAGAGTAAAAAAGTTATTGCAGCCTTTTTTGATTTTAAGAGAGCGTTTGAAACTATAGATAGAAATAGATTGGTCAAAAAACTTAGTAGGTATGCAATAAAAGATACAGCTCTATCTTGGTTAAAAAGTTATCTGACATACAGATATCAAATAACTAGATATGAGAATAAAGAGTCAGAAGCAAGAATAGTAAATTCGGGTGTGCCACAAGGATCAGTGCTTGGACCATTGCTGTTTATATTGTATATTAATGACATTGAAAGTGTGAGTGGTGATTGTAGGATCAATTTGTTTGCAGATGACACTTTGATAAGTGAAGAAGAAATTGGTATCGTTTCGCTTGAAGAAATGATTATACATTCCCTTCAGTTTCCAGTCTATCTTCTTCAGTTTCCATAAAGTCCAAAACAATACATGTGAATTACTGTTATTAGTCGCAAAAAGTAACCGAAGATTATTATTTTGAGTAAACACACATGAAATAACTCAAATAAACGTTCCCATAGACCACGATGTGAGTTTTGCAATGAGGCTATCAACAAGATGTTAAAACAAATTTGAAACTTTGACGATATAGATCAAGAGAAAAATGCAGAAGTGAACAGCAAGAGATGAGAGATAGATTAGATTAGTTCCTCAAAAAACAAGTCAAAATCTTTAAGTAGACTTAGCACAAAAAACTTCAAAGATATGCGAAAAATACTTTTAGGTACCAAGTTTCTCTCTATTCTCCTACAAAATGCAAATCTAGAGTAAATGATGAATAAAGCTTCCGCCAAATACTTACGCCGTAATTCATTATAACTGAATTAATTGAAGTAATGAATCTCAATAGCCAGTCATTTAATTACTACAGAGACAACCAAGTTTTTGGTATGTCGTTTTTTTTAGTACAAATAAAAGATTTTGACCTACTCATATTTGATACCCACAGCAAAAAATGTTTTGGGACTTCTTTAATTAGTTACTGGATTTGTTGTTCTAATTAAAGCTATGACAAACTCCCAAAAATATCCAGATTTATTAATGCTGCTAAAATAACTTGGCGTCTATGGGCAAAGAAGTTCTTGGCAACATTGAATGAAATGAAATATGTTAAAGATAGAAAGATATTTTGTCCTAAACAGCAAATAGAAAACTTACTAGATCTCAGTACGTTCGATCTACAACAGAAACAAGCAACTTATTGAGGCTGCAGTTCAAATATGAGTTAGAGGTTAGTGAATATCAGAGAATGGTAACCAAAAAGCTTATTGACTGGATGTTGAAATATGTTGAAAAAGTTATGTAGTAAGAGCCCGGAAGAAGTATAGGATACGTTGCTTGGAACAAAATAGCTTCCTACTATTGATTTAAGTTAAAAAGCGCTTAATGGTTGGAAGTCAGCATGGAACCGATTGACAATGAAAAGACTAGTTTCATGGCGGTGACCAGTCTGGCAGTTTACAGGTATGCTATCTGATTTATGCAACGTTCCCGACACATTTGAGTAATTCGTGACTCATAGACATGATACTGGAAGAAGCAACATGGCATAACGATCAATCTTCAAAAGATACGAAAGTGTTGCTGGAATTACCGAAGAAAGCTGTAATAAGTTTCAAGTTACCCATGAGCAGTTGAAAGTTGGAACATAAAATGGCCAATGCGTACAAGACTACCATCGTCGACGATCAATGGCAACCTCACCGTTTTCAAGCAAACCAAGAGAAAAACGAAGAATTTGAAAGTAAAATCATATAATTCAAAACTCTGCTCAAGAGGGTCCTTCCTCAACGAGAACTGCAACCACTACAGATGTTGTTACAAAGATTTTCTGAATTGCTTTGACGTTTTCTTAGAAATTATTTCTGAGCAATAATTGAAATTCAATACGTTAATCCTATCAATTCATTGCTTAACAGATAAAATATTGTGTGTGAAAATCTTCTGTATATCCAACAGTGGCACTGTCCACCAAGTTAGGACATAAAATGGCCAGTACGTACAAGGCTACCATTGTCGATAATCAATGGTAACCTCACAGTTTTTAAGCAAACCAAGAGCAAAACGAAAAATTTGAAAGTAAAATCATATAATTCAGAAACTGTTCAAGAAGGTCCTTTCTTAACCAGAACTGCAACTACTACAGATGTTGTTACAAAAGATTTTCTGAATTGCTTTGACGTTTCCTTAGAAATTATTTCTGATCGATAATTGAAATTCAATAAGTACTTTGATCCTATCAATTCATTGCTTAACAGATAAATTATTGTGTGTGAAAATCTTCTGTATATCTAACAGTGGCACTGTCCAACAAATTAGAAAATAAAATGGCCAATATGTACAAGACTACCATCGTGGATAATCAATGGCAACCTCACAGTTTTCAAGCAAACCAAGAGAAAAACGAAGAATTTGAAAGTAAAATCATATAATTCAAAACTCTGCTCAAGAGGGTCCTCCTTCAACGAGAACTGCAACTACTATAGATGTTGTTACAAAAGATTTTCTGAATTGCTTTGACGTTTACTTAGAAATTATTTCTGAGCAATAATTGAAATTCAATACTTTGATCCTATTAATTGCCTTAACAAAGAAATGCTGTATATCCAACAGTGTCGCTATTGTTATAAAAGACATTACATCATACATTAACACATTATTCGCCAGGATACAACAATACCTCTCATTTTGGCGTGTTGATTATCCATCAACCTAACGGTCTAATCATTTCACAATTAGATTGTTGGCTACTAAACAATGCCGATACAGAACAAAAGTAATTAACTAATTACACGAAATTCACTACACATAGTACGTTATATAGCGTATAAGTGATTGCGTACTAATATCTATTAAACTGTTTCCAGTACACATCGCTACTGAGGCCACCGATCACAGACAGCAATGCTCCTGGCGCCGAACTTATCGACAAAGTCGAGTGGAAACAGGCAAGTTTCAAATTTAATCATGAGTTTGACATTTACAGATCACTGTTGGTTTTTATTCTGTCGCGCTTTCCAACTTTGCGCAACCTACGTCTCTTCCGAGTTATAGGCAAGCGATACAAATTGTCAGACATATGTATGTACACATACATACATAACATACATACATATGTGCGGTTTCCTAATCCAATAGTCGTAATTTTTAGCGAATAAAAATGATATATGTATGCAGCATATTTATTGGTAAGTTTTCAGGAAATACTAAAACAAATTAAAAATAATGCTGAATATTATAATGGAAATTCTCTTAGTAAATCCCCGGCGGATAATAATTTAATTATGGGTCCGAGCTTGGAACAAAAGGGTATCAATTACATGCGCAGAGAATACGCCATTCTTAATTACTTTAAAAGAAAAGTTCACTAAAGAAATGGTGCGGATAACCAGAAAATGTTAACTTATACTCTAAATGAGATTGCTGCGGCAGTGCTGAAATACGCGAAAATGCCGTTGGGATTGTGCTCAGGAGAATCTAATGGAATAACAAATAGGATTTAATTAATTCCCTTTCGTTATTGATAAATTTGGAATAAATTATGTTAAATTTTGTTTATGTTTTTCTTATATCAAACAGTTGGTCAACGGTATGATCAATAACCATGCATTTATCTTCATCAACTTTAAATGATAACAGTAATAGTAAGCTGCCCTTAATTTCTGTAATCCTTCATGAAGCACTCGTATGGCAGCCAGTGCTTGAAAAAAAGTTTCTTTTTAAGTTTTAAAGTATTCCCAGTGGATTTCATAGCGAAAGAAAGAAATATAAATAATAGAATGGTGGACCTGAATGCGAAGTTGCTACCAAGAGTATCATACCAATGTGGTAAAGTAGATGAGATCCCAATTGACTCAGAGATTACTTCTAAATCTGAATCCCTAACCGAACTAAATTTAACAGATTCTCGTATTTCTTATCTCAGGCATTGACTACACAGGACATCTTTGTTGAATTTTTTGAATATTGTAGATGAAGGTAAGCTCTGATTGTGGCGTATCGTAGCTTTGGCAAAAAATCATAATCGGCGAAATAATTTGCATATCGTCATCTACGAAAGAAAATCGAAGCACCATCCACCAGGTGGATAGCATAATGGGAAACAAGGAAAAAAGAAGGATAAAAGCTAGATACTCTGTTATGGCAGCAGATCATGATAACTCACCAAAATCCTAATCTTTAGGCTGTAGCGAATAAACACGTAAGAAATTCCAACTATCTTGAAAGCATGTGAAGGTCGGTGTAAAAATGGATTTATTTCGATGGAAATACACGGTCAAAGTCTGGTTAATTTATGCTATTGTTATCCCCGGCAATCCATCAGTGAAGAAGATTTAAACTGAATGCCATACTGACTGGTTAATAATAGTTTGTAATTGTTGTCAATGCGTGAATAAATTTCCCAAGCCTGCAAACTAGCCTACAAAAAGAGGTGTGAAGATTTTGAATCCTCGGTTTATCAAGTGAAGTTGATGTAAACTATTAAGAAAGTAATAATTTCACACAAACTCCACATGATTCTTAACAGCATTTTGAGAGTTACAAGGAAGATTGTGTTCAGAAGAAATTTTGGTAATTTGATCAAAATAACTATCAATCAGTAGATTATCTGCAAGCGGTGCTGCATACAAGGCCAATTGTCCCGTTCGGTGAAAGGTTACTCACCAGCTTCCTTGGTGGAATATGGAGCTGGCCACACTCAGGGTGTGTCCAACTAACTGGAGACTAGAGCATTTAAGCATTTACAAAGAAGCCTTAACAAAATACAACACAAAATTAAGAAATTTTTGCGAAGGCGTCAGGGAACGTACATCAACCTGATTCTGCAAAGTCATCCATGTGTAAATGTCAATTCAACGAATTGGATTTTTTTGCAGATGGAACCTGCACTAAGGATGAGGAAAAATCACTGTGATTACTTTTACAAACGCACTATCCAGACTTGGTAAACATTTCAAACCGGGGACCCTTCCACGATAGAGGAAAGAAAGCATGTTGTCTTCATTAGAAGTAGGACATGAGCTTGTCTGATAAAATCTTTACTTCTGACAGGATGAAATGGGTTATTAACTCTTTGTATCTCTCTTATCTTAAAGCCCTACAAATATAAAGATTTTTGCCACAGAAACTTGAAATTCAACGACAATATTTTAACTTTTTTTATATGTTGCACTGGGAAAGCTATTCATTTATCTCGCTTAAAATCAATATCGTTATTCCTATTGTTATTCACTTTACTAACAAGCTAGTCCGCAGAGAACTGGATGTCACCTTCGCTAGAGAAAAAGTAAGACACAACAACAAGGACAGAAAATTAAATAAAGGAATAGCATTCCTAGCGAACTTGCTGGAACCTTCTATGGGACTAAAGGAAACTTGCTCAGAACCACCGTGCAGACTTTAATATTCAGCAACGAAGTCATTGCTGAATATTGTGGTCCAGTATGGTATAAAAGTGCCCATACCATCAAAATAGATGTCCAACTCAATGAAGCAATGAGAGTCATAATAGGCACGTTGAGATCCACACCTACAGTAGGGCTTCCGATCCTTGCCAATATAGCGCCTCCTCAACTCCGTAGAAGGAAGGCCGCTTAAAGGGAATGAATAAAATCTAACAATCCAGAGAATGTTTTGCCCATTCAGTGTACTCTCTGTGCTCTTCCACCAGATTGTCTTAGATCCCGTTTCCGATCTGGATAGATAATGAACTGGGCGAAGACTTTAACTTAAAGCTCCAAATGGCTTGAAATTCTCTTTAATCCTCATCAAGGTCTTCACAAATTTTCTTTTAACCCAATGAAAGTATGTACAAAAACCTATATGAGTATAATAGTTTAGCTACCAACATGCAGAATTCTCCAAGAAAAAGATAAGATATAAGTATATCCTTCAAAAGTAATAAACGATTCATTAAACGATCGTAAATTACAGATAACTTCACTATACATATATTGATTTCCTATCATCAGTTTACCAGTGTATTAATTTGTTATTAAACGACTAAATTTAAGTAACCGTTCATTACAGGGAAAAGAAAAAAGTAAATTAGAAGACCCAACTACTTAATCTTCTTGGATCATATTTAAAGCCGATGCACGGCAGCTCATAATTAACGGTAACCTTAATGGCCCTCGTTGCAAGATTAGCAATATCGCGACATTATGTTTTCGTCGAGTTCTGAAATCCCTACCACTTAAAAATCCGGTTCGAGTTCGTTACATAAAATTGAAAATAATAGTTCAAATTCTGTGCAGTGCTATAAATCAGCTCCTGAAAAGATTTATAGTGCGACGTATTTGTAACACAATAAACTGGTGGGTTTACGCTTTTAAGATTGATTACTTGAGCTTGATTGTGTGGTGTATTACACATACTTAATCCAGTGATAGAGGCTGGAAAATATATAAAGTTGAAAAATAAATTTCGTTTTAATATTCAAACATGTTCGCTTATTATTATTGTATTAATAGCTTATTTAAATATTAATCACAAAAATATGAAGAGTGCACTTCCATGTTCACCATTACTTTCGTATTAAAAATATCATCCACGATATTCTACAATAGCCTGTCGGTCACTTAATATTAATTTATTCATGAGAAGGTATGTACGCTCTTAACGTGGGTAGTACTGACGTAATATTATTGAAAATTAAAATAAATTTCAGCAAACAAATTTATAACGTAGTACAAATATTCATTAAAACTATACTCTGTTTTTTATTAAGAGTAGTAAATTATAAAATCCGCATCACATTAGGCAAATTAACCTGACAGCTAATTTGGCGGCAAATTTAAATGACGAATTACAATGAAATCAAGTACTTATTTACACTTCCATATTTAATTTAATTTAAATATACAACACATTTATAAAAAAATAAGTGCACAATAATTTTAATGTATGTTAATGTATATTATTATTTGCATTATACGTATTTGAAGTAGATCAAATATATTAACATAAAATTTGTAATTCAGAAATTTAAAATTGATGTTTCATACTATTATAAATTACAATAGAAAGAAGCGCTAGCTAGTCCATCAAACTACGATAATGATTATGTTTTAAATACATAATTTTACAGTTCTTCAACAGAATCACTATCACAGTCCATATCACTGTCGCTTGTCATCACTTCCAAACGAAATAACAAATGGCTCCACCACATCTTCTATAAAGTCATCTAACTTGCATATTTTGCCTCACATGTTCTAGCACATTTTGTCCACGATTCTGAGGTTACATTTGTAACAGCGGTTAACAAAAGGTCTTTCACTTCAGCTAATTTGAAGCTTTTATTTTTTGCACCTAGTTCAATTTTTATTTATGCCCAAACTAATTCAATAGGATACAATTCACAATGGTAAGGAGGTAATCTAAGTACGATTTTATTACTCTGTATTGACATTTCCTCCACTGCATATACATTGTAACCTTCTTTG
>ML218028.1:33566-57219 GCA_004785975.1 Popillia japonica
TGTCCAATCTCTACTTACCATGAGTGTACATATGATTACCTAAAGTATTTTTAGTCACTGAACTAAAGAATGTTTGTACTTCTTTATATATTCAAGTCAAACTTCCAATTCATGAAATAAATTCCTTTCCAAATTTATTCAAATTTAGTGGGCATCAAAGCTGCATTGTCTCAATATTGGCAAACGACTGTTCCACTAGTCTTAGCATTTTTTTGACTGATCTGGAGCTAAAAGCTGGAGTTCTAAAAGATTATGAAGCCATTTACAAGTGCAGTGTGACGTTCATATATAGTGTGGCGTTATTGCATGTTTTTATGCACATTTATCGTAAATTTATTCATTACCAAAACTAATGATTTGGATTAGGTCACGATATTACTATAATTGAATGACATACATTAATTATGCACAAAGCTATGGAATTAGTCCAGTCGAGTTCCAGTTGAGATGAGCTGATAAGGCCCCCAGTTTTAACGATTAATACCGATTATACCACAAGGAAAAAAGAACCAAACTTAACAGAAATCCTTGATTGTCGTTTGTATTTAAGTTAATTAATTTTTGTTTTTTACATGGTGACCATATTGGATTTTGGATTTGTTAGATAACGCTTAAAAAGTGCTTTTCAACGATGTGTAACATGCCTGAAATATTTTTAGTTAACAGCAACTTTAAAAGAGGTAAGATTAAGCGTTATTCAGTTATTGAGGAATAACGAAATCGACAAATACCAATTTGATTCTTTAAAATTTTTGAAAATGAAAAAAGTTGAGTCAAATTTGAAACAAGATTAGTTGCGAGGATTGAATTCTGCAAAATATTCGCCACTTAACCATTCCTCTATGTATTCTAATAACCGAGATACCAATGGTGAGCATCGAAATTGGGACACACGGTATAATCAGATAAATCCGTTAACATGGTTTGTCTCTACTTCCTCTTACCTCCAGGTAACTGCAGGTATAGAAAATACCAAGTTAGATGCTAGAATTCGTTAATATTTCTTTGTATGCCCTAAGTACGCCCTTGATGCCATCTGGCTGGTGTGCACCAAATAATGCATCTGTAATGTTTCCTTGGGCAAATTGATTTCCTCTTATTAAGGAAGTTTTGAATTAAATGAAGAAAATTGTTCCATTATGCGACCCATTTTTACTGGACTCCAGTAGCATTTCTTCCTAGCTGTCAGACCTTCCCAATTCAACATTTCTGATCTTCCGCATTATTTGTGGTTTTCCCTACATAGACAACACCATCAAGCATCTACACATTGTTGAGTAATGATACACTAGAAACAAATATCGGCGGTGGTGGGCACACATATAGCATTTTATGCTCCCTCAAAACTCCCTCATAACTGAGAAGACAATCCGCTTTATCTTAAACTTAAAGCAACATCTCCTCGTTGATGGATTCAGGTTCCCTTAGAGACAACAATGCTTACATTTGGAGGGTATCTCCATCGATCCATCATATCCTCCACCCTAACTCTCTAGGTCCAAATCCTAACATATTAGGATGTAATATTATAATTAAGCAAGTTATGAGAAATTCTACAAAAGAACTTCAAGCGTGAACAAGCAGAACTCGTTAACGTTCTCGATAAATACATTTTGTATGTATCAAGGGAGGGTATTGCATTAGCACAACGTATGCAGAGTTCCGAAATTCTCTACTCTCTAAATATTTAAAGTTGGCGTTATCTGCACGCTAATCTAACTAGACATACTGCGTCAATTGTCATGTTAATTCCTTCCAAGCACAATCCAGACCAAACATGCACTGGTGTATCGATTACAGAAACGTAAACATCCAATTACTACTACTACGTACAATCTAACAATCCCTGTAGTCTTATACATATACTCAGTGACATTAGAAGTGTTACCCAGAAGGAGTAATTTGTTCAACTCAATTTTTTTGCCATCAAAATGGCTATATTTAAAGCTTCCCATGATAAGAATGTCATATTTTTATCATTGATATTTTTTGCGAAAAAATATTCTCTTACTTTTCTGCAAAGAGGTTCATGAGAGCTGACTAATATAGAAAAGTTGTATTAAGCGTAACAAAATCCCTCGAGCACACAGTATGTGTCTGCAATAAATCAAAAAATTATTTCTAGAAATGAAACTTTTCCACGAATATTAGAGCCGCAACTTGCTACTGTTTTATTACAACATAATACAAAAAGCTCGTAGAATATGATCCGGCTCGTCGAAGATTTTATTTCGTTCTTTGACGCAAGAGGATTTTGATCAAATAATAGGGGCTACTTTTATTTCGCTTTTACGATGAAGCGATAAAGAGCTTGAAGGTTTTATTTAACATCATCGACTTAACGAAGGACACTATAAAGAATATGTGCCTTCCGAGAAAGTGTCGCTATTTACGCGGTTGGTCCAGTGGATTTGATATGAATATAGGAAATAAACGAGATTATAAAATTTCGTATTATTTTATTGATGTTTGTTTTATTAGATAGCGCACTTTTTTTATCTATCGTAAATCTAACGAAGTTTAAACCGAGTTCGGCGTAGTGTGTATCTATCCGACTTCTTATATATTGGACATGAAAAATCAATTTTCCGATAAACTTGTTACCTACACATATCTCTTTGAGAACGTGTACATTCAGAAAAAAGTCGTCTATGTAATGTAAAATAGATTAGCTGGCCTTACACTCATATAAAGCTTCTTAGTCCTTGGGAGTTACATGCATAGGTTATCTGTAAGGGGTTTTCGTGGAAAACGAGCTTATGATTTCACTTCTATGTTTAGATTTTATAGTTTTGTATTGTTTTATGTAATTTTTTTTATTGACGTATACAGGGTGATCCAAATTACAGGTGCACCATTGGTATCTAAGTTATTATAGAAGCCATATGATCGGTTAAATTAGGAAAGGTGTAGTATTTTTTGTACTGATTACGATGGTGAAAACAGCAAAAAGATCGAACATGCTCATAACGAGTTATTTCAAAAAACGTATATTTTACTAGTGGAACCCCTGTATATTGTTGCGCCAATCAATAAGAATGTCCATATAACTTCCTTCGAAAAACTTCAAAATAACTGAGATAATTAAAAAATAAGATTCTGTAGCTTTCAGAACAACTCTGTCGTCAATAGAATTATTAATAATAGTACGGATATCGTCTTGTATGTGTCACTTTTTACATATCCCCAAAAATAAGAATCCAGACGCGTTATATCTGGCGAACGAGGGGGAAAAGGAACAGGACGATATGTCCACTTATCTTCAAACAGTTGCTGTAAAAGTCTTGGAACTTCTTGATGATTATGGGAGGTGCTCCATCCTCCTGAAAATGAACATCTAATCGACTCTCCAAACCCAATCCGTCGAGGACTCTTTGTAATAGCAGTTCTAGAAATTGAGTGTAACGTGCTCCTGTGAGCGAACCGTGACCTAAAATTTTTGATTCGATCAAACCACACCAAACATTTACACTAAAACGTCTTTGTGGATTAAGCTGCTGCACCAATAAACGATTTTCTGTAGCCCAATAATGATCATTCTTTGTATTACACATTCCGCGATTAGAAAAATTTGTCTCATCGCCCCACAATATTTTTCGTGAACAGTTTGGGTCTTCAATACATTTGTCAAAACACCATCTACAAAAGTGAAGCCTTCTATCGGCATCACCGTCTTCCAACGTTTGGACATGTTGATATTTATACAGCGAAAATTTGTATTTCTTGAGAAGTCTTTGAATAGTAGTACATATAACTGTCTTATCGAATTTTGAGGATGTCCTCCAAAATACGTACACGGTAACTTCCATTTCTTGGGAAATAATAGCGGCGCCCTTTATTCTTTTTCTAGCAAAAACGTTAGTTCTAAATTGTCGATACGGTCTTAATAAGTAATAGCAGTTAGGCACTTCACGCCCAAGAAAGAATTCCTTGTATCAATGAACCGCTCTTTTGCATTTTTTTCTGATACGCAAAATATGCTTCTAGCATGTCACACATTTTAATGTGTGGAAAAGGCATTTCCAAAACAATTTACAGCAAATTACAAGTAATAAACACACACTTCCTAGTAAACAAAATTTAATTTTCGCGCAGTTATTTTTAGTAACTTCAATGTTGAAGCATGAAATTACCAACAAATTTATATAGATGGATAATTCTTTTTATACGTTTATGTTGAAGTTACTAAAGATAATTGCGCCATATTTGAATTTTGTTCACTGGATTTTGTTTTTTACACGCACAGTCAATGCACGATAACTATGACGTGACACTGTCATTTCTACGGGTAAACTGCCTTACTGCTTCCCGAGACGCCTTAATATTTCACTAATACTTTTTGCTTGTCTTGGCTACTGTCTACTTGCCTTGAAAATAAATTTAGTTTGTCCAACTCGACTACACCTTATTTTGTAATTATCTCAGTTATTTTCAACGTTTTCGAACAAAGCTATAGAAAGATTCTTGTTAAGCAATTGATTGTACATCGATTGGCGTAAAAATATACAGAGTGTTCTATAGGAAAACTATACGTTTTTTGAAATAACGCGTTACCTGCTTGTTCGATCTTCTTCCTGTTTTCACCGTCGTAATCATCACAAAAAATACTACATTTTTCCTAATTTAACCGACCACGTGGCTCCTAGAATAAAGGCGGCTACACACGTAACGATAAATCGTAACGATTTATCTGTGCAAACAGAACTGTACAGATTAGTGTCGGGCAGTCTAGTTCCTTTTGCGGACTCGTTCCTTGATAAAATGGAACGAAACGGAACGAGACTGTGAATAAACTAAAACCTCATTACCAACACAATAACGACATTAAGCTACGATATTTGTAATTATGGGTGTATTTCTTCTATTTAGGTGTTTGATATCCTCTGGAGCGATCCCCAACCATGCGAAGGATGCATTCCAAATGTTCTTAGGGGTGCTGGAACCTATTTCGGTCCAGACGTTACAAAAAGATTCCTGAAACGAAATAAACTCATGTTCATCATAAGATCCCACGAATGCAAACCTGATGGTTACGAAATAATCCATAACAATAAGGTAAGAAACGAAATCTATCAATTTACCTCACCCAAAATCTCAAACAACGTACCACCATTCAACACACTGTAAATATCCGCATAAATAACGTTAATAATAACGTTCAAAGAACGAAACCTCACGAAAGACTAATGGAAAATGTGTCTTCGTATTCAAGTGTACCCGCGGTTTGCTACGTTCAGCATCTTCTCGTATAATAAAATTCATCTTGATCCCCACAGGTCATAACGATATTTTCGGCTTCCAACTATTACGAGCTCGGCTCTAACAAAGGAGCGTATCTGAAATTGGTCGGACCGCAGCTGGACACACATTTCGTACAATACACGGCGGCCACTGGCAAAACGAAACGACTCACTTTCAGGCAGAGGGTGGGCCTCGTCGAATCGTCGGCCATACGCGAACTTAGAGGTCACATCATTTCCAACAGGGAAAAGTTAGAGAGCGAATTTAGGAAAACGGATCAGGATCAATCAGGTAAGGTTCTCATTGAAGCTGTGGTATTGTTGAAATCGGATTAGATGTTAAATTTAATCTCCATAATTAAGTGTGATTGTATCTTGTTATACTTGGGGAGTTTTCATTTATTAATCGGACCTTCATTCTTCTCGATATTCACTGACTGTACAAATAAAGATATATAAAGAGATGTAATTCATGTTATTTTATTTAGATAGATATATATCATATCCACTTATCTATTTATCTTCTGTAGGAATTGTGGCATGAATATTTGAGGTTATGTTAAGACAGTACCGAACATTTTGCATTTTAGAATTGAAGATAGTCATTCATAATCTTGGGCAAATTTGAAGAATAGCGACGTAACTCGGATTTTCGAAACCGAGATATAACAGTATTCTTGGGTTTTGAAACGACAGAAAATGCAAAAATTGCGAAAGCACCTATTTTCGCGAGAAAAAATAATAAAAGTAACATTATTTTGAGGGTAGACCGGACATTTTATGTAAAGTGCTTCCCTTTGCACGACATTAATATAAAAAAAAAATATCAAAAAACGACAGAAAATGCGAAAATTTGTTCGGAAACGGCGAATTGAGGCCGCAAAAAATATTACTTTTAATGCATGGTAGCCATATTCACCACCGTTCACCACTAAGTATTGCGCAGCCGCGGCGCATGCACAAAACTAGACTATACCACAGAATAAATAGAAAGGGCAATTATGAGTCATCACGATTCCCGGAAGTTGAGAATGATGCCGGATGTACCCTCTAGAAAATATGGCCGTTTTTGTTATTGTTGTGCGTTAGAGGTTAGAGTACCAATGTTTGTAATAATTTGTCAGATAATTAAAACCCTTTTTTAAATTTATTTTGAACTTTACGCAATAGCGGAATCTTTACGTAGATAATCTATTTGTTTTTTGAACATTTTTATTATTTAACGTTCGTGCGGACATCTGTTAAATAGACTGTTAAATGGAACTTACTTTGCGTATGCGCGTGTGATTAGAATCATAGAATTTTTTTGGGACAAATACAGTGAAATTCGTGCCAAACATATTCAAGTCATGGCGGAGTCTATTCAAGGTCATCTAAATCATTACCTGAAAGAACAAAGGATTTGACGTTATTGCTCTTTTTGGTTTATTCTGTGACTATACTGTGCATTAAAAATCATATTTTTATTAAAAAAAAATATGCTTAATTCAACGTTTCCGCACAAACTTTCGCATTTTCTGTTGGTTTTGAACCCAAGGATACATTAGACGTTATACCGCGCGATTATTTAAATTCTAAATTAGAGCAGTTTGTGAAATTTAAATTAAGTTGGTATATAAACACTAATTTACAATTTGAATTGTCAAAGTGACGTTTCAAAATGTTTGATTTTGCACATAAGATTTTTTTTACTGAAAGTTATTTTAAAAACGCCGAACGACAAGAGAATAGTGAATGGACATATTCAATACCGCACTGCATCAATGATTTTCAAAGTGCCTTCCCTAATTTTCCTGCGGATTATCAAAAATTAGTCCAAGAAATTTACACATGTGTGGCGAAATTTCGTAATGTTGGAACTGTAGGTAGGAAAGCTGGTAGTGGCGCGCTCAAAAAAAGAACTCTTGAGATTGTGGCAGATGTTGCAGAAAGAATGGAACAGTCTCCCAAAAAATCTCTTCGCAGATTAGCCCAAGAAATAAACCTTTCATATGGAACTCAAAAAATTTTAAAAGAAAATTTAAATCTTTATCCCTATAACATTAATGTCGTTCAAGACTATTCCCTCGAGATTTTCCTGTCCGAATAGAATACTGTCAGTGGTTTTTGAATAATTTAAATAACAACAACACTTTGGATTTACCATTTTTTTCGGACGAAGCATGGTTTCACCTATCCGGCTATATAAACAAACAAAATATGCGTATTTGGTCTTCAGAGAATCCTCATGACTTTATTCAATCGACTCTCCATCCGCAGAAAATTGGTGTTTGGCTAGCGGTTTCTCGAAGGCGTATATTTGCACCTGTGTTTTTTGAAAGAACGATAAATGCTGAGAGATATCAAAATAATTTACTTGAACCGTTTTTCCAAAATCTTCATGATGACGAACTTTTACATGGATATTTCCAACAGGACAATGCAACAGCTCACAAAACAAGAGAAAGTGTGGCTCGAATTCGCGAGTTTGATTATTTAATTTATCCGTATCTGAAAAACACAGTTTACAAAAATAACCCACAAAATCTTGAAGAACTACAAGAGGCAATTGAATTTGCTCAAGTATGTAGTTTCAATATTTTTATGGCTTTGCTAGTAGGGAATTAATGAAAATTTCGTTGCTTTTGGGATCACCTAAAACTGCGCTAAATTAGAATATAAATTCGTACAAAAGGTGAGTTTAAAAAATATATTAGTATAGGTACTGTGAACAAACTGGGTACAATTTCAGTACTTACTGCCATCAAAGAATCATTACTTCTCTGGATGAATACAGAAAATAGGTAGCATGCTGTGTATAAAATATTGTCTTCCTGCTCTTCTAGCCCTGGTTGCAGCCCTGGTTGCAGCCCTGGTTGCATTGCAGAAGTGTATACATGGCAGTTTCCCTCCTCAAGTAAAAATTCAGCCCAAATATTGAATACCTAAATTCCAATAGAATCCTGGGTGTTGTACATTTTTGTCTTAAGAGAGAGACCTGCTACAGTCTACCGCAAAGATATGTATGTACCTCCCAAGGGTTGGTTGTAATTTTTCGGAATTTTTTAGTTGATATTGGAATTAAATATAATTTTTTATTCCATCCTCCGACATTCTCTATTAAATCATAACTGTAAAACTCAATTGAACCTCTGCCACATCTGTCCGAGCAGACTGGACATAATTTTCTCTCTCGCAGAAGCCACTTTCAGTGGTTATTTTTGATCTCAATTAGAAGTAGAAATCTCTACAATGTCTCCACTGATGCACGACTTCTGTTCAGTTGATTGGCTCAGCCAATGGCAGTAGAAAACTCTTCTATCGTCAAAAATCTTATGGCTGCTCCATAGGCATAGGGTTTTCGTTAAATTAGGGAATGAATTAAAATCTGGTAGATCCATGACTGGACTGTAGACGACATGAAGACACAACATACAATCTAAGTCGTGGTTTGTGCATTTTTCTATGGAGATTCTGAATAAATTCACGAAAGACCAGCGTTGTGCTAATTGCTGAGCATGAAAATAGGCCTGCTATAACAATTTTGGCTTCAATTTGGGTTGTGGAATTCTGGAACTTATTAATTCACAGCAGTGGTTTCAGCAAATTTGCCACAAGTCTCAGAAGTTGTACAATAGAAGAAAAAGTTGATTAGTTTTTCACTCAAAAGATATGATATCTTGGGAATTTCTACAACATAGTGTATTGTGGGCATCTTATCTGAGTGTTACGAGACATTTATAAAGGAGGATCACGCTAGTATACAAAACAAATAAATTGGCGAGCTTAACACTACAAACAATTTCATATAATTCAACAATATCGAAGGGGAGACATAAGCAACTAACAGTGATTCAAATTTAACACCATTAGAACATTAAAATTTGAAATTAGGAACGTCTCTTTCTCAATTCTACGAAATAACATGACGGACAGTTGTGTTTCGATATCAAGCTTTAGACCAGCTTCTAGTCAGACAGCTGTCCAGCTATGAAGCTGCTGAAGCGTTAGTGTATAACATAAAAACATGGAAATTGACCAAAATAATGGAAATATCCCAAATGAACAACTACAATTCCACCTAAGTAGATCGCCAAGAATCTCTCGTTATGAGTGTCTTGAGAAGCATTTGTCTTCAATATTGACGTGACTCATAATTGCCGAGTAAGTGTTTGCTGTCCAGAATAGCGGTGCAATGTTTCTACAAAAACTTGTAGAAACATCTGATAAACATCAGATATTTTAAAGACCTTTTATCAACAAAGAATTTCTGCTGATCAAACCGTATAAAACCTGCTTTTTCTAGCCTGAAGTCAATGATTTCCAAAAACCAATTTTTCAATTTTGTATTTTTTACATGATGTTAAAAACTTACAGTCCATGATGGTTCTTACCCAACCCTGGCCTGCTCTGTGTACATTTGTGTACATTTCAAAAGAAAGAAAATCTTAAAACTTTAATGCGGTGCCTTTGAAGGACATTTCAACTTTTAATTCTGTTCTTTGCGACAACAATGTTAGAATCAGACAAAACTCTTTTCTTTGCCCTTTTTGCTTTTTACTTTTTGAACAACTTTTACACAACGTTTACCAACGTAGTTAGACAAAAAATCACGGCTTCAGATGCTACAAAAATATTGTTTATTCACTTAAATCAAACCAGAAATAAGAACTGGAAAATACTTGTTCCATCTTGTATCTTCGCTATTTATAAAGTTATTCTCTATCTACGTGACCTACAAGCGCGACGAAATCCAGGAAATATCCGCGTAAATTCGTATTATAAAAATGACAACTAGATAAAATCTAGTTTGCAGGAGTTGGCAGTTCACTACTTTCATAAGAATACTACTATAAAAGAATGAAACACTTCGTAACCGTAACGATTGTAGTTTCAACATGAAAACACAGCATCTGTAGAAGACAAATGAGATAACAGAGCATCGTCCCGGTTTTATCCGGTAACGAAACATTCAACAAAGCGAAGTTTACACTTAAAGTAGCATATCGAGACTGAACATACCTACACATTGAACGTGTGTGTATGGCGACAATACACTTCATTCACTTTTATTACCATCGGGAGTTAATCTTTGATACGCAGAAAAAGTTAGAGAAGTTTTCCAGCTATGGCACTTCTATACGATATTGTAACTATATCGCTTGCTCGAAATAATCGTTAATTTTTTTAACTTGTTTGCTAGTACCTATGGAGTTTATGTATAAAACGGAACACACAAAACGAGGGAAGAATTTATTTATCACATTTTCAGTGTATGAAATAGAAACATCCACACACGGAGAGAGTTTCAATTTAATATGCACCCATGAATAAAATACATAGAAGGGTGCCTTTGTTATACTGCAATCTGGTTGCTGGTAGACGCAAAATTGATAATTATAATCTCATTGTTTCAAGTATTTCACGCGTGAAGTTTGGGTATTATTATATGCGCTGGATTGCCGGATATAATCTTTCATTTGTGATATCCCTTAAAACCTCACTTACAGGAATGAATCAAGTTCAAAGATTATTTATATTCTATTATTCAATAGAAAGTAATTTCTATCGAATAATGATGATTGTAATTGATGATGATAATAATATGGTTTTACTTGTTTTCCGCAGGTTTCATCAATGTAAGCGATTGGTGTAGGATTATGGAATCCGCTACTCAATTAGGTCTACCTTGGCGACTACTTAGAGATAAACTAGTGGTTTTAGATGCGGAAACTGGCTTAGTTAAATACAACACTACATTTGATAAACTTAATGATAGTGATATACATGTAAGTAGAACAATTTATTAGGAATTACTCAAATCGGAACATGATCCAAATACTTTTAAAGCGTCTTTAGTTAAACTCTAGAACATCCTATTTGATAACTATAACTGTCAAGTTACCTCTTAATTTACTGTTAGGATACCTACCTAACCTATAAGTATAAGTACCTAAATGAATCATGCACGCAACTAAAATGATCCCAAGAAAATGGAGATATTTAAATAGCCGGTTTCTTTTTTCTTCCAAATGTAATATGTTTTTTTGTATCTTCAATAAATGAATAATCCGGCGGTAGATAAATCCATGAAGTTGGCATTAAATTTTGTCTACCATTGCAAAAGTTTCCGGTAAATTTTTGAGAGCAATTTCGCCATTCCAACTTGGAATTACAATTACCTACATGATGTATCTGTTAAGAACATAATAATATTTACAATTTCTATACATGCTTGATGCTATGCCATGCTATACATTTCAACACGTTCAAACACCCGGCTGTAATTTAAAACCCTGCATTACCGACACGCATGCGCAAACACAGAATTCAATTTCAATACATTCAAACACCTTGTAAAAAAGTAATCTGCATTACCGTCACGCATGGGAAGACAGATATTCGGTTAGAAAAACATAGCGTCGATACATATAACACACGTGTCTTTTTAACGTACCAAACAGGATGTAATTTTTCGTAAAGAAATCATTAGTTTTAAATTGGAGATCATTTCTATTAAAATAAACAATTAATGCACGTTGGGCCCATCGTCAGTTATCCGAGATTCTGGACGTGAGCCACTACAACAGGATCTTCTCAAAAATGTGTTCCTACACCACACTAACTATTAGATACGTACATGTTTCGGCAACTAGGTTGCCATCGTCTATAGTAGAACTACACTGAGAAGAGCATTCTCGAGAAGATTCATCAAGAAACCACAGTTCCAGTTCAAGCACCACGTGCACTCCACGTGATAATGTTTTAGTGGTGACAACTTCACGCCATAACATTCAGCACACATATGTATGTATACTCTCTTTCTAAAGTAATGTCTCCCCTAGCCAACGGGTTTATATCAATAACGCTTTCCAATGGACGTACTCTAGCCGTGGGGCCACCTCGGTTATAGCAAAGCTGGGTAACCGAGGTCGCTCGACGGCTAGAGTACGTCCATTGGAATACGTTATTGATATGAACCTGTCGGTTGGGAGAGACATTACTTTAGAAAGAGAGTGTACATACCTACATACATTCGGTGTTAGAAACTTGTACTTCACGTGCTCATGAGGAAATCTTTTCTTCTATTTAGAGACGCACATTTTTGTTGTTTAATGTAACTGAAGACGGGCAGGATATTGTCAACTCATGGTCTTTGATATCCACTGTATGTTATCATATAGTTTCCTCAAATTGCTTAGCTACATCACTAGCTGACACAATCGATGCGCACTGGAGTTTGAGGAGTTTCCACCTCCAGATGAATGGATCCATAGTCAGTGATGTAAAATTATGTTACTACCCAATATGTACAAACAGATACGTAATAAACTTCCATGCTTCTTGCCCTCGAGAAGGATCGGAAATTAAAGTATCACCCATACACAGTCACGCGTCATAAATACTGTCAGCACCTTGAAGAAACGTAACACAAAAAAGACACATGATGGAAATTAAAAAAAATTTATATTTAAAAAAGACTCTTCTCTGCTTTTCTTTAGCGACTCCAAATTTTGATGAGGTTTTCGACAAGCCATTTCCTTGAGAATCTTCCATAGTCCGTAGTCCAGCGGGTTTAAATCTGGACTTCCAAAGGGCCAATCTGAAGCTGCTACAAAACCAGGAACATTGTCCTGCAACCGTTTCTGAGTTGATTTTGCTTTGTGTGCCGGCACTGAGTCTTATTGGAAAACCCAATAAAATCTATCAAACAAAGTATCGTTTAGAAGCTCAACTACAACAGGTTCCAGAACAGTGTTTTCATAAACCTTTGCATTCGTTTTTACACCTGTTTTGCAAAAATGAATTAGAGTAACTCCTTGCCACGACACACCTCACCAAACCATTACAGAACTTGGCTGGTGACCCCGTTGAACTCGTGGAGCTTTCTCTTTGGTTTTGCTTGTTAAAGTTTTCCTCTATCGTGAACATTTTCTCGTCAGTGAACAGAATATTTTTGTACCAGCTCTACCGTGCAAGCGTTTCAACTTTTTCGATCTTTCGAATCTTATCGCTTTTAGCTTCTCTGTTAACAGGTGACTCCTACATCTTTTGTACGCTCGCATGTGTAAGTCATCTGTGATAATACGTGAGACCGTTGTCGGGGCGATATTCATTTCTTTAGCCATGATTTTCTGCTTTCGAAAGGCTTTGACGACGTTTGTTTTTCTTGCATCACGCGCCCGCTCCTGGTCTATCAATAACATCACCTGTCTCTCTAAAACGTTTCAATGTAATTACAAAGCGTTTACTGATTTTAAGCTGTTTTAGAAGCGAGTGAATCTGCGAATCACTATTCCGTGCCTTCATCAAACCGATGACAGTAACGCGTACGGGATAATCGGACCACTCCATTGTTATTGACGTTACTAAGCAACCATGTTTGTTACTATACTACTAAACGCAAGTATACCACTCGCTCTTACAGTGTGACCACTTTGTTCTACTCTAAATTTCTTAAATGAAACGGCACTAATAGTATTTATGGTTAGAGTATGAGCAGCAACACTTAAGGATCCAACCCAAATACAAACTGATCGTGGGTTGGTGGGCGTATACGCTTTGACGTGGGCTTTCGGAGAAGTGGCGAATCCTTTGGATCCTGTAGGTCACATTGTGGTTCGTGCTGTTCATGAATCGCTATAGTATATCGAATGCGATTTTGGAGCATGGCACGGAGCATCCTCTGATTTGTGACCGATTAGGTAATGTTCCTGAAACAACTGTAGATATGTAAATGTGGAAGCTTGTTCTGGTTGGATCTGCTATGTATACAGCACTCACTTCTTTTTTTCCTCCATGAAATGCGATTGTTTCTTCATGGCTGGGAACGTCATCAATTTCGGAGAATCTGTCAATTTTCGTTGGTGAAAGTGCTTTGGACGAGGTCACAAATGCGATAGGTGTTATTCATCTCTATTAGCTTCAAGATTTACATCATCAGCGAAGCGCAAGCTAGTGGCTCTTGGTAATATCTCTTCTGTATCATAATTTGATAAAAACTGTCTCAATTGTTCGTAGGATTGTTGTGGCAGAACGAGACATTTGTATGTAAGTGTATGTAGGTACCTAATTGTTGATGCAGGCTGACAGTTATAACTATTAAAATCTCCTAGTAATCAAACTATAAACATGTTCAACGCTGTAAAACAATTATTTGTTACAATTTTGATAACAATAACTGAAATAATTCTATTCACAATTTTGGTAGTCAAGTTTAAAAATATTCCTGATGTTCTAGACCGTCCAAGAGTCAAACACCGTAGTGGAAACATTATACAGGAACAAATCCAATTTAGAAGCTATATTTAGAATAATAGATAAAGATAATTCAGGTAAGTACAGACTTCAATATTCGTAAATACTTTTAAAAAATAATCTTAAATCAAGGTTACATATCTCTGGAAGAATTCTCGGAGGCTTGCAACTTGATCAGGGAACACATACCGAACCCGATAACGCAAGAACAACTTCTGGACATCTGCAAATTGATGGATATGAATAAAGATGGTTTCGTTGATCTGAACGAGTTCCTCGAGACGTTCAGAATGGTCGATCCGGAGCAGAGAGGGAACGACGGAAAATCATTGCACGACGAATTCAACGCTGAACAGAATCTAGTCAATACGTTTGCTCAAATCTGCACGTTCGCCGACCAGACGCCGAAAACATCCCCGACTGCGAAAAATTGCGAAACCAATAGCATGTGGTGGTCGCCGGGGAAGAAGAACGGTGAATTAGATTTGCTGAAGAAATCTTCGACCAATCATAATAGCTCACCTTGTTTGTCTTCCGCAGAAACGGTTAAGGGTGCGTGTACCGCAAATTCATGTAATTCGTTAAATAAACAAATAAACCCTACTCCAAATAAATTGCAGAATGATGTTACCGACTAAGATGTTAAATGAAAATTGTTGATTCAACCTTCTTTTTCAGAGATGGGGAAAGTGTATCTTGAAAAAGACGAGCCAAAGTTGATGGCTATCAGAATAAGATGTTTGAGTGACTAATGATCAATTCAGAAGAGATATGTAGATCCAAGACCATGTAGTTTACTCCATGTTGTCTTTGTTTAAAGCTATTTAAGTTTTCCACTGAAAGATAGTTTCTTTTTCTATTGACAAATATCTACTATTTATGTTTGTTTTTTTTGTATTCTTTCCATTTTAAATAAGAATATATATTCTTGGATTGTAGCTCAATTAACAAAGATTCGTACTCAGACTGTATGAATTTAAATTAGATCATTTTGGACTGTTACATGGTATTGTGCTTCCTATAAATATAAAGGTAAGTATGTTTGTTACGTGCATCCTCTCAGCAGACATTATTTGTGCTGCACTATTTAGCCTTTTGGCGAGTAAGCTCTCATGTCTACCGTCTGAATAAACGGAATGCAAAGAAGGAAAAGGTTAGTACTGATTACGTGACTTGACGGCTAATTAAGAATATTTTCAGAACTCTTTGCTAGTAAACTGATATGTGATATTCACAAATCTGCCTATTTATGCATGGCAGTGATAAGATAGGTTGATGTAGCAATCAGAAGCTTCTGATAGCGGTTCTTAAAGCTTATGAAATCGTCAAGAGATAATGAAAATAATAGTAAAATACTGAAGGAGTGTACAGCAATCAATGCATATGAAGGCTACAGGCGTAAAAGGTGTCAAGTCACAAAAGAGCAGTTTTGTAGAAAACCAATTTTAAACTTTGAACACTATTTAAGAATCTAAGAATTTTGTGCTGTTAACTTTACGCACTTAGTTAAGCTCAGATAACATACATTTTATTAATAACTAGTAAAAAAGCAGACCTATTGTGTGTGCTGTGTTAAAAAATGGGTTTAATCTAAACAAAATTGCAATGTGCAACGAAAGAAAGGAGGTTAAGTCCACTATATGTCACACTTTTGAACTTCAATTTAAATTAGGAAAACGAAAATTTAGTTTCGAAAGAGGAAAGTTTCAATATCTTCAATTTAACTTTTGTTTTTCGAAATTGAAATGATGAACTTTCTTCGCTTCTCTTTTCCGACTATAAAATACTTGGGCTCTAACTTTATGCAGTTTATTTTCAGTCATTATTTTTCTTATTTCTGTCTGCAACCTTTGTCTAGCTTTGTCGCTTGTTGTACGTTCTTCTACCTGTAGTGCCTTCAGCTTTACCATAAACTCATCGCAAGTACTACAAGTGTCTGTTCGTGGGTACCCAAACAAGATATTAAAACCACGATTCAAAATTGTCCTCTAAGTTTCATATGAAACGGTAATTGTAGGGTTTGATTCACAAAAGAGGCAGTGCATTTTATTAATATTGAGCTCTTCTGGTAAGTACGTTTTATGACTGTCTTTCATGCCATAACGGCTGGTTGTAGTTTTAAGTGATTTGATGTGGGTACGTACAGCTTCTAACATTTCATCCGATAACTTGGAGCGATGATTGTGATCTTTACCCCTTTTATCCTTTGGCGCATTTCCTGTTGTCTTCAGTGATGACACCAAATATTCAATTTTCTTTCTTTTAATTCCATGAATCGATAAGAAAGCATTTCCACAAACTATTTCTTCTGTCGCAACACCGTCACCAGCACATCTTACCCCGTACGAATAGCTCGCTTCCCTAAGGTTAGCTTCTGCTTCAACATTCCTGGGTCGTCGACGTTGAATTGGCAAAACAGGAAATTAACCCACATAAGTATCTATTCTGTTCGGTTAGAGACTCTATTAGGTTAAAATGTCAATTTGGTGTCTCATCTTTTCTGATACCCGTTCGAAACACTTCTTTCTGTAGTTACAATCGGGGCATAATTCGTGACTTTGCAAATTTAGTTTTCTTTGCACATCTCGCATTTTACCATATTCCTTTTTTTCGCTCTAGGTCCATCACAATATTATTACTTGGGTCACGTTCTTCGTCACTCATTGTTCTATAAAAATCAAACCACGGCAATTATAACCTCAACATCAAAACTCACACCTATATCAACTTGTCACACACTAATAAGAGAAACAAAACGTGGAGTTAGCACCCTTTATTTCTGTTTCAAGTGGACTTAGCGTCTTCTACATCTGTATACTTTTTTGTAAAACCTCGATTTTTAGGGACTTCACAGTACAGTAATATATACATATATACTTTAACATAACAGCTATTAGATGGTGCCTACAGTTTCATTTTAGCTTAAACTGGACTTAACACCTTTTACGCCTGTACCCTTCATATGAGACTATATGTATATGGCATTAACAAGAGAAGATTCTGAACTAGGAAATTCAAAAGAAATTGAAACTTTGGGACTACATAGAGCATATACAAGAGGTGTCTTTGAAATAAAAGTAAAAAATATTCCCCTCATAATTGTAATATGCGCCGCATATGAATGCAGAATGTTTACCTCGATCTAACTAACGCAAGGCATCGCAAAAATAGTTGTCGATGTTATAAAAACTACGATATAACGCTGTATTAGCATTTTTAAATAGCTTTGAATGCTAAGGGTCAATAACATCAATTCATATGTTTACCTATAAAAAAAATTATCGGGGACTAATTGATAAAGGAACTTTTATTTTAAATGTATCCAATGTATCGAATTACTCTAGACAACCCGAATTATCGTGCTGCCTCCCGTGTATTTACACCTGCATTTTTGTCAATAAGATCTAGGAGGTCTTCTTCAGCACGCAAAACCCTACGGGCCCTTTCACGGTTTATCGGCTTCCCGTAATCTAACACAGTATCCCTTATGCAAGTATGAGATGGGGCTCGATGATTTAGGAAACGCTGCCTGTACCTCAGACATGTTTGGCGAACATTTTCACCTGTTTCACTGTAAATGAAAATCATATCGTACAGTACATGCGGTGTGTAAGCCCTCCGAAACGTTCACATACAAAATTCAAAACAGACTGAATCAGATTGTCGTTGCACACATGTTAATATCGCCTATCGCTACATCTGCTCTGCGCTACATATATTCCTCAAAACACAGTGGCGCGACGAATATTTTATAAATATTTTTGTCATTTTTTTTTCTCGCGTATGGGAAGAAATTTGCGCAAAATACGTTGGATTTAAGTTTAATAAAATTTTCCATTTTTCATATTTTTTTACTTTTATTCCAAATACACCCACAACTTGTTTTTTATATTGTTATAAAAACATCTGCAGCAAGACTCAACGGAACAGCCTGTATATACAGATGGTGGTCACGTATTTTGAAATTTTCCACCTACTTTGTATATTTCTTTTACAGGAGTTATATGCACAACATTGAAAATTCCGAAATATTGGATGGCGTGTTTCACACCTTCAAACTGAAAATCGGCTCAAAAAAATACATACATACAGTTTCAAAGTTTCAAAGAGAAGTTTCAGAGAGAGAGAGTTTATTCGAACGAACGATTATAAATGATTAAATGATATCGAAGGCTTCCACGGCCCGAGTCTCTATAATGAGGGTTTCCGGGTGTTGACCGTGTCATGGTTAATAAAATATATACAGTACAAATAAAAATATAATGTACAAGATATACAATAAAAAACTCGACGTTTCGCCACTAATGTAAGTGGCTTCTACAGGAGCAAAGAGGGTATCTAGGTAGGGAGCAGAAGGTAACTCGACGTGTAAACCACGCTAGAGGCGAAAACCTTCTGACAGTGTCAGAAATGCCCTCTTTGCTTCTGAAGAAGCCACTTACATTAGTGGCAAAACGTCGAGTTTTTTATTGTATATCTTATACATTATATTTTTATTTGTACTGTATATATTTTATTAACCAATTATAAATGATATATCAGCTTTTTGCTGTATTTTATTTTCAATAGAAGCAGATGCTATAACACTTACCTTACTTCCAATATGGTTTTTGACTGAAATTTTGGGTAAATTATCTTCACAAAAATTAAGAAAAAAAGAAAAATCTTCTCAAGCGGCATCTGGGGCCTGATTCACAGACAGTGTTGGATTTTCACCGGCTAGACACCCCTCGCAGATCACATAGTTTGCTGCTCGGGCCTACGGTGGCATTACTTTAGGCAGCTGGCCATTATATGTTGGCAAGACAGTTATACTCCTGTGTACTGATACGTTATCAGTGCGCACAACACCAGACCATTCCGTACATCAACTAAGGGAGTAAAGACGTGCTAGTATTGGTTTGGATAAAACAATTTTTCATTCAACTTCCGAAGCACAGTTTTTGGCCAATCAAATCAATAAAACTTATCATCAATGTAATCAGAAGAAGTAAAAAGTTCTGATGTAATAATTAAGACCACACCGACGTTCACGTTTTCAGCATTTTATTCAGTTTTTTCCTCATTGGAAGAGATATTAGTCTTGAAGTGCTGCTAATAGGATCAGCATCAGCTCGAAAATATTCTCTAGCAAGGCCAAAATTATTGAAAAACTATATTCTGCCATCCTTTTTCCTTTTTTTTCTGGAGTATCTTTAGTTTTGTTATAGGGAGTTGTGTATATGTTGAGCGTTTCAAGTTTAGAGTGTTATTAGCTTGAATAGCTTCTGGTACAGAATTTTCCAAGAAGATGCTGGAAATAATAATGATAATTCATCATTCTTTTTGTTCATAAAAGGTCCCGGTTCATATGAAATACATTGAGGACAAGTAAAGTCTTTCAAGTTCTATCTATCCGATCTTCTTCTAGTAGTAATGGTTTGGCGATCTCCAATGTTTCATCTGCTGGTACGTTCGTGAAAAATTGCAGACTTTTGTCGCGTAGCTCTTCGTTTATCCAAACGAGTGCTATAGATGTCTAACAATATATCTTGCCAAACCACATAACTCTGCTGATCACTTATTCAAGGAAATAGCCACCCTTGCTCTTCTGTTGGAATACCTGAATCTGATATATGATTTTGCTAATTGGTTTTCAATCGTACTGGTCGAATCTTAGACTGTTGCTTAGAAGCTTTCGTTTTTTCTAATGTTTACGGCTCCCTCAATTGATCGTGACGTTTTATGCCAGATTCAACCAGAATGTTGATTTCCTCGTTAGGTAGGTATCTTGATAGCAACAACTGCAAAGGTTACCCTGATCAATGACACACAATTTGTGAACAGCACTTTATAGCTGTTCGAAGCAGTTAAATTCTATTGACGCAACACAAATTAAGTAGAGAATGATGAAACGACCAAATAATACCGGATTCTTGTGCTTGCAAATAGCAACAGTCCAAAATTTTCTTACTTATAAAAATCTTAAGATCGACTTCATTATTATGAATTACTTATTCTAAAACAAACCTTGAGAAATTTAAGAGGGTAAAGTGTAATATTTACATTATGAAGATAATTAACTATTAGATATCGGAGCAATAATAGTGTAGATAGTATGAAAGTAACTGGGGCCATTTTTATCATCAATTACATACAACCAAATATAAATCTGCACTTCTACAGAATGTGTGCATGTATTATATTTATCTATGTATTCCTATAATAAGAATATCATGCAAATATAAATAAATATTAAATAAATGAATGATATAAAATATAAATACCATCTATATAAATGTAATATAGATCCTATACCTTTTCAGCTTAATAATTGTGATTTTGAAACATTATCTAGCAAACTAGTTTTTGTATCTCTATTAAATGTTGTATATGTATCTGTATAAACATATCTCACGATAATGTACTGCACTATTATACATATTTGACATATTATGGATATATTAAGCCAAATTTAAAGACCAAGAATGTTATAAGCTACACTATGACAATTTTCTTTTAACTAAATGCAACTAAAACTATATATTATTAATACTTAATCCACGCTGGGCTTAGAAAATGGCTGTCCAATAATAAGCATCCACAATTTTGAATTAAAGTTGTAATTATTACAGAGTACATTAGAGTGATATATAGAGGACAGTCATTAAAAAAGCTCAGTGTATATATTCATATATATAAAAATTGATATGCTAAAATACTCTCTATTTTGTACCATCATTTTACAAATGTGATATTTTCATTTTTAAATATTTTATATATATATATGTATATGCAGAAAAATATGTCAGTGTTATTTGTTTATATTAATTTGATAGTGAATTTAATGGTAGTCGTACCCTCTCCTATCGTTCTTCTTATACTGTTATCTCTTCTAAAGTATGAATTAAATAAACGGGACTAATAATTAAATGATATATACATACAAGTATGAGCTATTAGAGCTTTCTAAAAAATGGTATAATAAATAACTTGTAAATAATTGCATATTGCAATGTCAAATGTTAAATATTTACTTACTATTAATATTCAACCGGCCTCTTATTTTGATCTCTCTAGAGACCCTTTTGATTGTTCATGAGATAAAAATAAATATCAACGTACCAAGCTGCCAAGGAAATGAACAATTTATAATATTCCTGTTATTGTCATTTGTATCTTTTTCTGTCTTTCTACGACGCATTATTTAATAATATATTTACCCATACAAAACCAGCATACTTAATGCATTTTGCAGCTTTTTTATAATAAATATATATTAAGATTGTTACCTGAAATATGTGATTTATTTTATTATTAAAATATAAAATTGGTTGAACGTTTAAAAGTATATAAGTGTTTACGATAGTCTATCCATATTATTATAAATTGATAATTATAAATATAGTATTATTAAAATACATGTTTGAATGTGTCAGAATTTGATCTTTTACTAAATAAATAAATATAAATTATACAGCAGTTTGTTTTGTTTATTCTTAATTCCTCACAATTTAAATGTGTAAATGTTTTAATTGCCTCATTCGAATTAATTTCGCAAATTAGTAAGAGCAATTTTTGTAGTATATATACGCAGTAACCTCTACATCACACGTTTATTACGGATTCATGCCCTTTCAGATCAAAATAGAGAACGAATTAATTGGCACCGATACAAACGGGACGATATTTATAAAGCTCGGATTGAACAAACAATTCTTTAGTAGTTGTGTTAAGATTTTGAACAGTGATGGTGTACCAGGTATATCGTGTTGCTTCGCGAATCGCGCAATTGGTGAGTATTATTTCTTATATTTTTTTTACAAAATGTTCGTGATCACAGAATATGATGACGTTTAATTATTTTTGGCTCTACATTGAAACTGTTGGTAACTGTTTGCTTCTAAAAAATGGTGTCATTAACCTACTTTAATGATCCCCATGATTAGAATTATGTTTTTAGTGCATTTTCGTATCTGCAATAGATAATCCATAGTACAATGTGAGCAATAAAATTTGAAATGTGTCTAATTTTATCAAAACTATCTTCTAATAAGACCATTACCCATAATGCGTTTGAATTTCTTGTCAAGTAGTGTATTAGTCTGTCCATACTCTGTCATTTTCTCTATTTATATGACAAAGAGAGGTTATGTTGAATATTCCTACACCTATGTATAGCTCGTTTCGCCATATTCATTTTGTTGCACGCTTCATGTTTGTTGCTCACATTATACATACATATGTAGCTAGTATTAATACAACCTTGAGTGTGTGTGTTCTCTTCAGCCCGCTTTCAAAATGCAAGTAGCATGTGGAGAAGATTTACAGGAGGTGTCTAAGCTAGCTAAACAGATGTTTGACTTATTTCATAAGAAAACAGAACCATACAGATCGCTACGTTAACTCATTTGAAGATAAATAATGATGGCGAGCAAAATTGGTGGGAATAAACGGTTATGTCCGTGTGTAATAACCGAAGTTTTTACTAGATACTTACTTAGTCAGTTTGATGGAGTGCAAAAAGTTCCAAATCTTTATATAACAACTTTATTCTTTGTACAGCCTTAAAAACATACATAACAATCTAAACACTAAAGCACCAGAATCAAACGACTTTAGGGTGATTTTATAAAGAAAATGTAGGTAAACGTTGTAATGTAAACGTCGATTATTGGTACTCTTTTACCAACTTCATTCCCGCTGAAAAACGCACTTTTTATAGGTATTTTTCTCCAGTTTGTTAACCACAAAAACTTCTACGTATAGTTTGTTTACGATAACAAATAGACACGTCATAACCAGTAAAATCAGAAAGCGCTACCTTTACAAAACGAAATAACTGTTCTCACTATCGGAGATATAGGAATTTTTTCTATGCAAAGATGCCTATATCTTGTACAATGTTGCCATCTTGTGAGTATGAACTAAACTGGCCAATCATGCGTACCGTCATTACGACGTGTATTAATGACGTGCCTCGTCTGCTATCGTAAACAGACTATAACCAAATACAATGTAAACATCTGTATATAGATAAAGTACTAGTATAATATTTGCTATAACTAACATATTCATAAGTTTGTGCCATTAGAATCCATCAAATATATTAATTATTAATAAAGTATTTTTTATTGCAAGCGTTTCATGATTAAGTTTTAGGCCATCTTCAATAGACAGAACTTTAGACTTTTTTT
>SMLS01064628.1:0-25883 GCA_004785975.1 Popillia japonica
TTTTATTTTGAAAAAGTCTATAGTTATACTTACCCTTGTCATGCGAGACAATATTATAAAATAAATATCAATCAATAATAAAAATGCCTTTAAAATGCGCTTTTAACTATTTTACAACAAATACACACTTGGAGTTGTCACCATAAACTGATATAATATGTACATCTTGAAAATAGAGGGTTATTTAGCGCTTTGTTGCGCCAGGGGGTTGCTTTATCATACAATTCAAATATCTTCTGAATTCTAAAAAACTGTAACCCTACAACACTCTCCCTGTGTCTGTGCAAATATTTCACCTATATTATAACGGTTGCTGGAAAATATTGTAAGATTACTTATTTATGCACAGTACTGTATATGTACCCCAAAGAAGTTGCACGTGTCTGTAAAATTCATATTCTTAAAAGCATTTTTAGACAATACAAAAGCTGGGGGTTGGTGCCTGGTTGCGTGTGAAAAGCTCTCTTCTCAAGAGATAGGTGAGCTTTAGTTCATCGGCCTGACCTAAGTCACTGCTCGTTGACCTGGTTTCCCATGTGACCTGGGTCAACGAAGCTCGCGTACACATACCTGTAGTGTACATTTAGCAGGTAGTCTGATTGGTTTGTTATATTTGAAATTACGCCTTGAATGTATTGTTAGATCAATACATTAAATTAGATTAGATTAGAAATTTTAACATTTATAAGCTATATAACTATACTTACGTATGTTACGTATTAGGTGTTACTTAGCCGTAATCCTAGTCAAACTATTATAAATACATACCTTCTGCGATTATAACTTAACAGAAATTTAGATGCATTAACCGAAACCTACACGGTGCTTCTTAGTAAAAAAAATATTACAGTCTTGTGTGATATTTTAAAACTACATATAATTTCTAGTGCAGTTGGGGAGTATAATTATGGTATTAAATTTTTTTAAGTAGTTTCAGGTGAAATTAAATCCATTTTTTTCTAAATCTTGATTTTGGAAATATTTTTGCATAGGTACTGACTCTTTGGCTAAATACTCCCTTTCCATTCTGGACTCAGACGTTGTAGACAAGACATACATTACAATTTACAATATACAGTAGAATATCAATGTATCACTCTTGCGAGAAACGCTCAACAAGCTGAAAAACACTGATATAACAGCTTCCACAGTCGGAGTTATGTTGTTGGCGTTATGTTGGAATGCATTGTTAAAAATAACAATAACTAAAATTATATATATTTCGTTTCTGGGGGCGGGCTTTCACGCACAGAGCTGTGCCGACGATATCACCATCATGGTCTGTGGTAGGTTTTAGGGCGTGGTAACTGAAAGGATGCAAGTCGCACTTAGACTCGTAGAAAGGTGGTGTTAAAGAGAAGAGCTAAAAGTCGACTCCAAGAAAACGACAATGGTCTCGTTCACCTGGAGAAGGACAGTCCAAACTTTGGTGCCCGACCATCTTCGGTTCCGGAACACTAATATCCAAATTGACGTGCAAATCGCACCTGGAGCAAGTGACAAACAAAGTTAGGAGACCCTTCTGGGTCTGCAGTGCAATGTTCGGTAAAACGAGGGGGTTGAAATAGGAAATGGTGCATTAGCTGCACACACCGGTCATACTACCCTCTACATCCTACGCTTCAATAGTCTGGTAGCACAAAGCCAGTCTAGGGTATGTGACAAGTACAGAGAGCAAGGTTCAGAGGTTTGCCTGCCTCGGTATTACGGGGGCCATATCCTCGACGCCGACTGCGGCCATGAAGACCATACTTGGTTTCCCTCCGCCACTCCTGGCTCTGTGGTCAGAGGCTACCTTGGGGACTATAGGGTAAAATGTAGCGGAAATCTAAGCAAGAGCTTCATTGGTTGGTTTGTAGATGCCTCCAAAACGCCAAATGGCACGGACATTGGGATTTGGAAAGACGAATCTATTAGCCTAGTGCTCCCTTTCCGGTTTCCAGGCCGAAATTATAGCCATTCAGATGTGCGCAGAAGGCACTTCACTTCCTCGCAGGATAATGAATTGGTGGAAATATTATCGGGCAGCCAGAGTGTCCTCAAGGCTTGACAAGCTGTCAAATTTGATGCCAAAGTGGTACTGAATTGCCGCAGGAAGCTGAAACAAGTAGCTGAACATCACCGCATTACGTCGATATGGTTGCCGGGCTATTCTGAGGTCAATGGAAACGAACTTGCTGACGGATTGGCTAGAGCAGTCAGCAAACGACCATTCATAGGTCCGGAACCGACCTGTGAGTTCCTCTGGTTGCTGTCAGACACTAGTCCTACTAGAGGGGACTTATTGGAATGAAACACTCTAAAATCCTGGAAATTCATCCGTAACAAGACAGACTCCGCAAAGGTGTCTCGGTGAGCAGGCTCAAGCTAAGGACGCTTACAGACATCCTGACTGGGAACTGCCCACTGAATAAACATCTGCGTTGCATGGGCGTAGAAATTTTTTCCCAGAGTAGAAGCTTCAAGGACGTAAAATAAACTTTGCGAAAATCCGATGTTCTTCAACAATGTGCTGTTTACTGACGAAGCGACTTTCAATAAATGAATTTCTCAATTGTTATAAATTTTATTATTAGTCCGACCAGAATCCACGATTTATTTCAAAAGCAGCTCGTCAGCATAGATGGCCATTAAATGTATGGTGCTGTAGTATTGGTGATAGTAGGTCCGCGTATCCTCATTTTTTAGAAAGCATCTTACCAAATATTCTAGAAGTGATGCGTGTTGAGCGAGGTAGAAAATGGTTACAGCACGATAGCGTACCTTTTCACTTCATGCTGGCTGTGAGGGAGTGTTTAAATCAAATGTTTCTAAATAAATGGGCCGGAAGAGAAGAACCGATACAGTAACCCCCTAGATCTTCTTACAACAATGTATTTCCCTTCTCTTTGGTACCATTCTCGGAAGAGGAGCTTACTAAATTAAAAGCAAAGGTTGCTTCAAAACTCACAGTTAGAGACGACCTAGCCTTTTTATCTTTGATACCAGATATGCACTAGCCAAAGTGATTAATATCACCATTCGAAGTGGAATGTTTATGGTCACCGTATTATCTCGCCAGTTGACAAGTGAATGTATTCAACGACGATTTCTAAAGTACCTGTCATTTAAGGTTGACCACTAATATTCCGTAAGAGGCACTGACTACAATTCTTTATAAAGCGACACGACTGCAATAGGCTTAGTGAATGTAGATAGAGGTATTCTTCAAGTTTCGTATGGAAGCTGATAAATTGATCAATTGTCTCAAGTGAACTTCAACTTGAGTTGAATTTTCACGTACCATCACGTCCATCTCTATTTGCATTAACTTTTTCGCTACTGCCACCAAGAACTAATCTACTAATCTCCATTATTCAGAATGTGTAAACTGGTTGACAATTACTATGTCGACATTTTCCATAATCCTTTCTAACATTATGTGCAATATGTATGTATGTTAATTAAATACTGCATATATTCTGAATCTATTCTTAATTATGTATATATTCTATTGCTTATTATTATCCTATTATTGGTACTTACTGTTGGGCAATAAACACTATTATTATTATTACATAGCATTACACCAGAGACCTTAAGCAAAGTACGAAATTCATTCAACCATCGCTTGCGTTTTTGTTTGGAAAGAATGAAATGGAAAACTTCTTTTAGTGGAGTTTGGACTGAAATTGTGGCTACTCGATGAATCTTGTCTGAAATATTCTCTAATACCACACTCACACTAAAAGTATAAGCACTGGCCACGTATTTCGGCAAATAAGTTGCCATCTTTAGTAGTAGAGCTGCAATACATTGCATCCTATCCAAAATAATTTTCGGGTATATTCCTTAATACTCCTTAAGAAAAATGTTTTACTTCAATAGCAAATGAGCAATGAAATTTATGTATGTTGCACGCCAATGGATTTATATGCTACAATATAAAATTTAGAAAGCAGGGCCGCTTAATTTTATAGTACGCAACGTTATTGACTGATAGAGTTAAAATTGATGTGTAACCTGGTATTTCCATACTTATTTTTAAATCGCAGAAAGATAAACTTAATGGCAACTTAACGGTAACTTAACGGCAGTTCTATGCTTTCTTACTGTTAGATGTAAAAATAACTAGAAAATATTAAAGTACATTTTGACAAAACCATAATAAGTATTATACTATGCAAATAGATTGTAAAGTTAAATTCGGCAATTAGGAGAAATCATTTAAAAAATCAATATCGAGAGAGAATGCACGAGTAATTATCTTTCTGGAGACGCAAATATCAGAACAAGAAGATTACATTGTTTTGCGAATCAGTACTGTAGCTAACAAATTCATGATACTTATGTACAACGATTCGGATCGATCGACGAATTTATGCATTGTGTTCAAAAACTAGGCTTTATATCTTCTGTAAATTTAGCCGTCGTTTAGAGATATTTACTATAAGAAAACTATTTGTTATACCTTATTCTAACAACAAAGCTTTACGTATAATGCCCAATTTAGGTCTAACAAAGGGAACACCAGGGTTGTTCGACACAGATTTTAATAAATCTCTCCTATGCTATAGAGGAGCCTTCCCTGAGTACCCAGGTACGAGCTTTTACACTAATGCACCCTAGTTTCTGAGAAAATCAATGTTGAATGAACGCGCTAAGCTCATTTTTTTGTATCGTAAATGTTAGTTTCTCAACAAACAAGTCTTCATACCTCAGTGGATAAGATCTACGTCTGCCAAGCTGGTGACTCACGCTCGATTCCTGCTGTACATTTTTTTAATAAATAAAAATATGTAATAAATAAATAAAGTTGAAATATACGTCATAACGCAGATTTACTTCCAATTTATTTAATAATAGAATTACGACGGCGATAGATATCATTCATGAATAATTTGTATGAAATAGAACTGATAATATCGTGCACAATAACATTAAAAAAATGTACAGCAGGAATCGAACACGAGCCACCAGCGTGGCAAGCGTAGATGTTATCCACTGAGCTACGAAAGAATTGGTTGTCGGTATGAAATTGTCGGAATTGTCAATTATAATATTATATTAACGGGGAAAAAAATAATCTATAGTAACCTGTTACATAATATTTTCGTTTCTGGATAGCTTTTTGAAGATGTCATTTAGCAAACAACATTATAATTCAGCAAACAAAGTAGATGTTCATAATTCCACTGTACATGCGATCCACTTCAACTCAGGTAAGATAGCAATTTTCACAAAATGTATAGAATTTAGAGCCCCATAATGCAGCAGCAGTATTTTTAATCATGCCTTCTTATACGTGAGTGTTAATTACTTGATTATTTTAGTTGGCTTTTGAACACAGTATAAGCTTTCTTATTTTTCAATAAATTCATAAACATTTCCATGACTTTCCAATGTGTAACTATCTAAATGACAGTGTTACAACACAATCTAGTCATTCATAATGCCTGGCTGTTAATGACATTGCTGCTAACAGTCATTGATAGATTGGAACACAATTCTCCATCTGAAAAATCATTGCCCGTCGGAGAAATCTAGCGATTTGTTACCTTACCGAGTAGTTACTTAACTACTGTGGCTATCAATCCATCGGAAATAACTATTTAGGAGCAAATACAAACGTGGATGTGTTTTTGATCTATGTAATATAAACTTGAATTAAATTATACATAATAGGAAAAGTACCTACTAAATTCAGTACGGTGATTTTTAGTACGAGAAATGACGAAATGCATTGTGATTTCGTTTTTGTCGACTATGAGTTTATTTAATTTAAAGAATGTTATATCAAATGAAGCCTATTGTAGTTACTAGACTCCAAGAAGTATAGCTTTATCTAGTCTATCAAAATGACAAACTCAAGCTAATACTAAGATTGTGTTAGAAAGAACTTTATAAAATGAAAGATAAAATGTGTAGAGATTGTTAGAAACTTTAAGGTTACTTATCTATACTTTCACAGTGTTATTAAATTATTTTCTATTATATCTCTCTATTAGATTTTTGTATGGGAGAATATGTATTAAAAGTGCGTTTTTATTTAGGAGCACTTGTTATAATATATGTCGTATATTACAAATTGTGTTGTAACACAAAACAGATCCTTGCTAAACTTTATAAATATGTTTCGTACAGTTAATCCTAGCTGGTAACCAACAGAATTATAGCAAGTAAGTGGACTGTATGAGATAAGATTACCATGCGAAAAAGAATACAAGGGCAGCTTCTATATAAACGACGTGGAAATATAATCGGGGCTTTTTCTTCGTATAGTAACACGTGAAATTTTCCGAAAGATTACGCCCAACAAGAGAACGCCTTTATTAATGGAGACATGAAACTTTCCCCGGCAAAAACTGTCATCTGAGTGGTTATTACATCAAGGTCTTTCTCAAAATCTTATAAATTTGGGTCAACTTAAAGTGCCGTGAATGTCGCTTAACGTTTCAGTGTTTATCTGTTAATTTTATGCTGTGTTTTTCTTGTCTTTGTATCATAAATACGTATACTGATAGTTGCCTGACATGGAATACATTTTTTTAAAGTATATACCTTTTCACTTAAAAAATGGAGCTTTTGAATTATAAAAGGTTTGTTGAAAGATTGTTATCTAGAGTAAAACAGTTTGTTGTTAAGATAATGGTTAAACATTTTTGCTTGTAAGTACCACAAAATTGCTTCCGGATTTCCTTCCCAGGATTGCGTTTAAATGCCGATTTACGTTGGCGTTAAATGCAATCTCATTGATTGAATTCGGCATGGCTGCTATTACCTTCCGGGCAATACAACTCGATTGAAAATGATGAAATGGAATCTATCAGTCGAAAAATCATCCGAACTGAAATCTACCTAAAATATATTACAACATTTCTGTAATTTTTGCAAAATTATCGTTTGCTATATTAGTTTGTTTCGTTTTAATTGAATTTAAAAAATGTTTCGATATTTTTTTTCTAGAATAATATCTGTAGTAAATACAGATAACTTCAGGAAAAAATGACTTTTTCTCTTGTAAGACATTTACAAAATAGGTACCATCAATGGTTTACGGCTTTGATATATGTACATATTTCTTTTCCGATTTATTTGTCATAAGGCAATCATGAATATCTTTCATAAGCACATTCTTTTGAATCCTTTATTTGTTATGAGTAGTGTTATTAATGCAATTTCGAATCTTGAATCTTGAATGTTTGAATTATTCATACGAAAGAAAACAGTTTCTTTCTTCCAACCCCAGAATTTTGTGTTAATTATGAAAAATATTTTTTATTAGTCACATTGACTAAAGTTATTGTTGAAATATCAATGTATCGACACACACTTTGTAAATTAATTATAACGAGCTCTGAAAGGCTTGCTCGAATTATTGGAGTGGAGACTAAGAATCAATCGTCGATAAATTGTGTAAGTGAGGTTGTTACATATAGAGAACTTACCCGCTGTTACGACTTCAGAAACTACAATTAGGCTCGCTGCTGCATTCTAATTCAGCGTTACGGAGCTGTACTCATTATTTTGTTGTAAATGACATCAGGTAAGTGTGTTTTAATTTTTAGATATTACCATTCGAACATTTAAGGAGGCCTTACAAAGCATGGACTGGCAAGATGTGTATACAGAAGGTGTAAATATGACTTATGAATTTTTCATTAATACACGCAAGATTTTATTTTGGATATGCTTTCCATTGAGACGATTTGCCCTCAATTCTACCCAAAAATTTTTTGGATGACCGACAACCTCAGATCTTATCGGGAAATTTATAACTTGATCTGCGATATACAAACAAAGACTATAATGTTTATTAAAAACTCTGATAATAAGAGTAAAGCAGTTTGGGCGGTAGTTAACACGAGACAAAATAATATTTATAAAGATATAATTCTACAACACAACGGGCATATAAAAAAGCAGCAACACGTAGCAAACACTTTTTTTGTTTCAATTGGAAGCAGCACATAACACATAACGAACATATCTGACACAATACAAGTGAAGAGCCCTGACGGTTCCTTCTTCTTCGAGCCGGTTACCAAAAAAGAAATAATAACAATTACATCTGGGCTTAATAATAAAAAGTCACATGGTGCAGACGAAATCTCATTGTTTTTGTTAAAAAGAATTATTGAATATGTAGCTGATCCGCTGGAGCACATATTTAACTGTTCGCTGAAGTTACGAATTTTCCCTCAGTCCCTCATCAATATCTAAGCTATTAGAAATCATAGTGTGCAACCAGCTTATCAAATATTTAGATGATAGATTTTAGGATGTGCCGTGCACACTTGGCATGGCTTTAGACAGAATAGATCGACGAAAACTGCAATCTATGCCTATGTAAATGAAATCTTGATTGGTTTCGAGAATAAATATAAATCACTTGGGGTATTCATTGACCTCACAAAAGCCTTTGACAGTGTACGACATGAACTGTTGCTGGAAAAGCTCGATAAGCTGGGTATAAGAGGGGTTTGTTAGAATTGGTTTAAAGACTATTTAAACAACAGCGCATAAAGAGACTGATTGCGATCGGTATCTTCAGCAGTGCATTCTAAAACACTAAGAGTAGCACATAGAGTCCTACAAGGTAGCGTACTGGGACCTGTACTTTGTATAGTATATATCAACGATATGCCTAATCAACGGCCATACAATGTCTTAACTCTCAACTATGCTGATGATACATCATTATTAATTAAAATATCTGATGTACAAGTGTTGGTGTATAAAAACGAGTTGACTATAAACAACTCTAAAACTAATTGCGTGTTATTTAAAACTGATCGTAACCGTGCGTTTACTCCAGACATTATAAATGTACTTCCAAACTCGAATATTCACTTTGTGTCGCATACCAGGTTTCTGGATGTAACAATTGATAGTGGCCTAAAGTGGACACAGCATACCAATATGTTAGTTACGCAATTAAGTAAAAATTGCTATGCATTTCGCGAACTAAAAAAGAACGTTAATCTACAAGCGTTAGTTACAGTGTCCTATGGTATGTTTTATTCTGTAATGGCTTATGGAGTAATATTCTGGGGAGAATCTCGAGATGCGAGATCCACAGATGCGTTTAAACAGCAAAAGAAAATGATACGAATAATAGCGGGTAAAAACCTAGCGACTCGTGTGAGGGTGTTTTTAAGAAACTAAATATAATGATCTTTCCATGTGTTTATATTTACAAATGTCTCTGTTTTGTTCACAATCACACGCAAAATTTAGTAATACAAAAGAACATTCTTACAACTTCAGAAATAACCATTATCAATTACCATTACATAGACTAATTGTAAGTCTGTTTGAAAAAGGTTGCTACTATGCAAAAATAATTGAACTTAAAAACAATTTAAAAACAAACGACGAAACCACCTTATTGGTAAATATCTTATTTCCTGATATTTGTTCCACTTCTAAGTCAATTACAACACTCTAATTCGAATAAAGATCAAATTTATTCCAAACCCTTTACAATATGATTTGGTTTTTGTTACAACTTCGTCAGTGGAATAAAATTGAGATTTAATTCGTGTCAAATAACGTTCTGCAATACCACATAGATTAGGATGATCAATGGTAATACTTTTACTTCTCTGGATTACTCGCTTTACCATAACGCTACTGTTGGATTCGTGATTAAACTAATTCACTTTTATGTTTCTTTACTATTTATTTAAAAGGTAAACTTAAGAGTACATTTAACATTTTCACATTTTTACTACATAGTTGAAATGAACCGTGTATTCACGTTTCTTTAAGAAGAAGATTGACAATCTTGAAAAGTATTACCACCCTTAAGACCGTTTGCCATTTATGCAATATCTTGCCTACAATCTTTGTTAAGCAATGTATTGCATGTCAAGTATGAGAAGTGATAGTTTGACACTTAAGGAATTTTGATACATGCAATGTAAGAAAACGAATTGAAGAATCAGTGGCACCAACAAAATTGAGGTTACGTCAAATTTAGAGACGTTTTTCTTGTTGTGTTTGTGACACTAAAAATTCTAGTTACTCACCATGTGAGTAACTAGATCTGCCTCTGCCATGAATGAAAATTAGAACATGTTCTAAACCAATGCAACGCACAAAATATTGCATGCAATACTTATTTTTGACATACTGCTCCTGCGCCAAAATCAATATTGCATATTGCATGGAAAAAATTGCCTTTAGATTGGCCTTTAGATATAACAGCTATTATGCCGTTCTTTCATTTCCTTAGTTCGGACGTTCATCCAAAGATCCTTGGGTCATTACTGTTTGTACATTGCCTGAAAAAACATTTGAAGTATGTTGTAGTACTTTGTATATATGAATTATTTAGTTAAGTTTAAGAGAAATTTCTAACATTCTAACATAGTTTTCATATTGTGGGTAGCCATAAACCGAATTTGTTTCTAGCTACCGATCTTCTATGCAGTGTGAAGAATTTAAAAGGAACGTATATCTAATTTACTGGAAGCTTTGGTTTATACTTGTTCTTTAAGGTTTAACTGACTGTTTAAATAATATATACGGTAGTTTGTTTAATGTAGATTTAGTAGTAGCACATAAATAGCTACCAGCGTATAACTATTCCAATAACTAGTAATAAAAATGTACTCGTAGAGAGAAGCATTAGATACAATTTCTACGGAATTATGTGTGTGGCTGTATAACGCAGTAGTAGAATAAGATGCTAGATTTAATCATACTTGTAATTGGGTCAATCGTGTGACTATAATAACTTGTCGGTTGCAATAAGTACGAGAAGACGCGCAATTTGCAGTGATGAGAGCATTTTTATGACAAAATAATAATGTTACGTAGTAATTAACGCAATGGCCATCCAATAAATGTTCTCAAGAAAAGTTGGGTTTTGTTTAAAATATTTTATTGTATAGTATACACTTTATTCGCTCATTAATCTATAAACACTGACATGTTTCAGTCATAGGGCTACGAGAAAGCTAGAAGCTGATGCAATGTGATAAATTAATTAAAAGTTCGCTTTATGTTGAGTAGTTTAGTTCACGAACAAAATTTTCGAATTTAAACTAAAGAAAATTCAGAGGTTTAGAAAGTTTATTTTATTTAAAAATTTATTTTTGGTTTTGCATATAAATCTAGACTTTTAAATTTAGATTTAATTCAAGGGTGCTATTGCACTGCTCCCTAGTAATCTATAGTGCCCCTTATACGAGGTGTAAGCTGCTAGGATCTTACTGCTACAGCTCCCGATTCCTGTCTAAGAACTAGAATAAATTGCAATAGCTGCAATAGTTTGCGAGTAATAAATATTAAATCTAGATTTTAGTTTAATTTAATATATCTACTTGTTTAAGTTTAATGTACAAATATGAATTGCAATAGTGCATATGTTCAATTGATATTTCGAAATGTTTAGTGGAACTTAAGAAACTGAAAAAGCTTGTTATATGTATGTACTATCGAGGGCTTAAGTAATGAATCAAACTGCAATAAAACGCGTCTACTGTGGGCTCTCCGTTTTGAATTGCTATTGAAGTAAATATAACTGGACAACTGCAGTAAGCCGTATAGCCACAGGCCAAAGGATAGCCAGCATTTAAAAGAATTTAAACCTAGCGAAATGTGAATATACATACATATAATAAAAATGATGATACTGAATGCAGGTAGAACGTAGATACATTAATAAAAGAAAAAAAGTTTATGATAAATTAGCCACTCTTTTATCGTGCAAAATATTGTTTACATAATAATTATAAAATTAGAAACTATAATATTATTTTCTTAGCATTCGCTTAATGTTTTAATTGAAACAACACAAACTATACTATATGTCTTAAAGATATACAATATATGTATGTATATACATACATTTATACCATTAGTTTTCTTAAGAAGTTTTAATCGTTTCAATAATTACTACACTTACAGTAATTTTAAGGAGATTAAGAATTTAAAGAGAATAATAGTATTACAACACGTAACATCATATAACATAACAATTAACTCTTCTGAACAAAATTAATTATAATTCTATAATCAAAAACACTGAAGAAGTTGTTACGAAAACCAGATTATAAATTTTGTAAAGGTTTTGGAATAAATTTGACTTTTGTTAGAATTGCGTGTTATCATTGACCTAAAAGTGGAAAAACTATCTGGATAATAAGATAAGTTAAAAGGTCATAAAAATACATATAATAATCAAAAACTAATCAAGACTGAAGTACTTGGAAGCTCTCTAATTTTGCAAGATAACTAAGAGGTTGTGTAATTTATTATGTTATAAGTTATATAACTTTAAGCCCAAAATTTTTAATAGATAATATTTCATTAGACGAAAAAAAATATAATGTAGAGTATATTATTCAAAATTCAGTAGAATCACATACACTAAACACCTTGTACTACAAGTTAGTAAATATAATATCCAACTATAAAAATAGAAATAGTAGTAAATGTAAAAATAGATTATAATTATTTGACACGAATTAAATGTCGATTTCTTCTACTGACGAAGTTGTAACAAATACCTAATAAATTATAAAAGTTCTGGAATAATCTGATTTTTAATCGAATTAATAGTATTTTAATTGACCTAAAAGTAGAAAAATATCTGAACTGTGTTTATCTATGCACATAATGGTTAGAAAAATACATTTATTATACCTATGTTTTAATAAATTAAAACTAAATTCATAATTTAGTGATTGCGTAAATATTAAAAATATAAATTTCTTTAAAATGCGACTTCATTTAAATCGTTTCTTGATAAAGCATCGTTTTTCTATAAATAGAATCGTGTTATTATATTAAAAAGCATATTATTGAAAATTTAGATGTGTAAAACATACATGTTTTATCCATATATGTATAATACCAAACAATATACACTTTTCCCAAAGAAACAGCTTGTGCAAACGAAATCTAGTTAAGAATTCTAGTTAGCAATACTTCTTAATAGAAAGAGTAAATGCAACTATTGTAAATGAAATTATAATATATCGCTTTACATTTCTTGCCAATCTTTCTACCTGAAATTTACCTGCTAGGTATCCGTCTCTAATTTTAATTACAGCCGCCCGGTGCGAGTAGTCAAATGTGTCGAATACTTGCGGAAGGCCATGTCGCTTGAACTCTGATTCATTACTTAAGCCCTCGATGGTACATAGCATGTTATCAGGATAAAATAAAATGATAATATTTCTCATACGTTATGAACTAAATTTTATTTATGCACATAAATCCAATCAACACGCTTGTGTAACTCGACATATAATATGTGTATAATATATACCATTTCACACATGTGACTACTGTATCAATAGTGACTTATTTATGCATATTTTATACAATCTTCATGGTGAATTTAACGATAAAAACTTGAAGAAAAGTGTGCAACGAAATGAAAACCATGAAAAATTTGCGGTCCACAAAGCTTGGTGATTTATTTTTGTTTAATCCGCTGGAAGTTGCGAAGGACAAAAGAACAACAGTACGTTCCAGCGAGTACCGAGCAACTAGCATCTAAATGATAAAAAAAGGATACCGAGATTGTGCCAGAGTGTCCTTGCTTGAAACAGATAGTTACATAACGTATTGTTTGACATTGAACTTAGACGAGATGGCCCCGGCAAATGCTGGACGTAATTCCTCTAGATTTAGAAGTAATGTTCACATGAATTTACAGTCAACCGCGTATATCTTTCAAGCGACAGGCTACATCGATTGCACTAGTATCCCGTATTCGATAGTAGGTAATTGTAAGTATTGTTGAGTACTACAATTCGAGCTAGTCTAATTTATTATCGGTTGTGAGTATCTATTATACGTTCTACTACTCTACATGACACACATAGACTATGCGCTATCTGATTCGAATTTATTGACAGAAATATTGTTTTCTATGAAATGGAAATGATCTTTGTTTTGTAGTTATGAATCGATGTTGTGGAGTGGATTGAGGCTGCTAGGCTGGATTTGTCTCTGTGTTACTGAATTATTCTAGTTCCTGATAATTTCCTCATCGATTATTATCGATAACTTAAGTAATTCTAAGGCAACCGATTACTAGGGCTTAGGCGGTGCCCCCAAATTCCCTCTCAAATAGGGTAAAAATGAGGTAATCTATCTCACATATTTCGTTAATTTGTGCTACGTAAATAATCACTTTGCAACTCAGTCTGAAAATAGTTCAAGAAAAAATTTCAGACTTTCATAAAATTTAAGCAGCCTTCAGGTAGATACCAATAAAATTATATAACACGTTGCCCAGTAAGTGGGAGCAAATACAGACTAATAAATTTTGCCGTATTATAAAACTGTATTAAAAGAAAAACCTTTTTCTGAAACACAGTAACAGGACAAGCCCAAAATACGCTGCGCCGCTTACAATGATATACTTACATACATATCAATATATGTACAGTTGCTACCGAAAAAAAGTTAACGACCTATGCGAAAATATGTGCGACGAGCTTATGTAGGACGGACTTTACCTTTTACTACGGCAGCGGTCTATCGACATAAACAAACGTTATGTATGATTCATTGAGTATTTATCCGACACAAGAATATTCATTTCTGATTTATTTTTTTTATCAAAACACAGAAATGCACACGTTGACATATTTTGATGTATTTCTTGGTAAAACAGATTTTCTGTTTCTGTATATTCTTATTGGTTTATTAGAATATATAGAATTATTTCGTATATACAACGTGTCCCGTATCATATTATTTGATAATGTATACTAAATTAATGACTAAAAACAGTAAAAGTGGTAGGTTAATTTTATTTCGTTACCAATATACTGGCTGTTTACTATTCGTACACTATCATTTTCTGGAGATCCCTTGCCATTTGACGAATGAGACCAAAATGTTGTCAAGAAAACCCCAACCGACGAATTATTCAACATTATTCTCAACTCCGGAGACGTTTCGTTATACCGGTCGTCGATACCTACTTTCTTGTTTCCAATGGAAGGACATTGATTGTTTACTGTAAGGGATTTCACAATTCTTTAAAGGCAATTTGCTAATTGCTGTAATTGGCGCAAACTGTTGTGGGATGTTAAGGCATGAATTATTATTATTATTTTGATTTGAATTGGGATATGATTGCAGCGATGATTCGTCAGAAAATATAACTTTACTCCAAAATTGTGCGTCCTTATCAACACACGTTTGTGCGAAGCGTAACCTCTGTCGCCGCTGGGCGTCTGTTAGCCAAGGTTTTACTGCGGCTCGGTAATTCTTAATATTTATTTCTGCCAACCTACGGTGTGCAGTGGTTAAACTTCCCGTAAACCTTGTTGCTTCTACTGCTTTTCGGAAACTAGTAAATGGATTTTGACGAACATAATTAACAAATTGGTTATTCTCTTGTTGTGTGGTAAGGCGTTTTCTTCCAGTGCCAAGTTGTCGTTCTAGTGAAAGCGTTGTATTCCACTTACGCCACAACTTACAAATGCTTGCTGGACTCACTTGCATTTCTCTGGCAACTCCTCTGATTGACCAACCATTATCTAATAAATTGATAGCGCGCTGTTTTTCAAGTGCGGTTAGCATTGTGGAAATATTTCAACTAACAAAAGTTTGCTTCCGAAAAGTTCGGTATGCCTGTCAAACATTTACTGTTCTATGCAGTGTTTTAAATTTCTTACTATTGAAAATATAAAGGAGTTCGGTGTTGAGTTATGTATACAATCGCAGACAAGAGTTATTTGCATTTTAGTCAGTATTATGTTGTAAAACAAAGTAGTAAAAACCTAACCATTTAGGAAATATTATAAAACAAAAAGTAATGCTATGCAAAACTTTAATTAAAACGTTTTATTAATTTAACTATGAAAAAACATGACTATGACATTTGTTCGTAACTGTATACATATATTTTTATTAAGCGAGGTTTCAAATGCGTTTCTAAGACCCGATTAAATAAACATCTAATACAAAAACACAAATGATAAACACAAGTGCTTCCCTTTTGTGGGTTCGCAGCAAACTTTTTGCGCTGTAAGCCGAATGAATACTCTTCTTTGAAAACTACTAATAAATCAAGGAAGGTCGCCGACACAACTTTCATAAACAATGTACCAAATTCATATAGGACATAAAAATACATATTTGAAACCATGAGCGAGATGAATGAATCTTCCGTAAACATAGTTGTATGTAAAGTACAACCTGAAAGTATATTACTAATATTGCGATTCAGATTGTTAACCTTTTTGTGGCAATATTAATGTTACATGAATTAAATGAAATTCAAGTGTGTACCTACATACCGATTCATGTCATACAATGCAACAAATAAAAGAAAATTAAAAGAAAATTAATGAAAATTAATTAACTAATGAAAATTAATGATTTAATGATCAGGACAAAAATTTGAGGCGGTAGTTACGTAATTAAACCGCACATTAGATAGTTTTTTAAGGAGTATTTAAATAAAGCGAATGATGAATGAAAAATATCTAGTAATGGATAAATGAAAGTGAGTTTATCGATAATACAATCAAAGCTCTCATAAGCGGACACTCATCGTTCCCTTGTTTTTGTCCTGCTATAGGAGAGCTCAAAAAAAATCTTTATTTAATGGACATTTTTAGGACAACGAATAAAAAACAGAAAAAAAATATTCCACTTTCATTTATCATTGCAATTGTTCTCTGGTGGATACCCAAGCAATATAGATGGAAGCTTTGCCTTGAACTGGTCGACGTTTACTTGGCTCTCATCTGCAGCGTCACCTGATATATGTAAAAAAGTAATGTTATATCTTGAACGCCATTTTTCTAGCCATCTATCTGACGCAGAAAATGCGGAGTATCCTATTGCTGAGCTATTTCTTTATCGGCTACGTTCTGGCTTCTTGCCTTTGCAAACCAATCAAAACACATTTTGTCCATACAATCCTTCAGGTTTAAGAAAACTTCTCTTCTGGTGAATATTTATACCAGATTGCCGTTTGCGGCAAATATTTTCTTTATTTTTAAAGTTTCTGCTGCTTGTGTTTTCCCGATATTAAACCTATGCAAAAATTTGTGGTTTTACTTAGAAAATGTTTTGTGTCCGCTCATGAGAGATGTTCTGCACGAAATGTATATACGTACACATATAGTAGAAACATAGCGACCGTGTTCGTTAGATGGAAAGACCGCTTATCGGATAGTAATTTGTACTAAAAACGTACCCAAATACTTGTGTATAGAAAATTTGTCCGCTTACGAGAGATGTCCGCTTATAAGAGCTGCTCGCGAGTGGAGCTTCCACTGTATTTATAAAAATGAGTAAATTTAGTAATGTATGCTTTTCCACCTTACCGCTGTTAAAAATTTTTATGTGTTGTGATATCCAATGTTTTATTTGTTAATAATTTCTTGTTGCCATTGTGTTATTATTACTATTGTTATTATTATTAGAAATGTGGTAATGCCCAAACATACATACATATTGTCACGCACGCAATAAAATCTATCTGTCCATTTCTGTTTTAAGTTATTTTCCTATAACTTATCTATTTTACAGTATTTTACTTACCGGCTTGGGCGGACTCTATGTTATAGTTACTATAGTCATTATACCACGTGACTGTGTTGTATGCGACAGAATGCATACGCTCGTGTCTGCTTTTGATTGAATGATAATGTATATATGGATATATGTATGTATGTGCGAGCTTCGCTCGCAATGTTAGGACGGTTCTGTAGCGTAGAGACGCATATTAAGCTCTAGTTATTACACAACTCTAGTGGTAAAAGCCATGCTTTTGTAAATATATAATCCTCAGTTAACATTTTGCAGGTTTTGTGATGATATACATATAGGTATCTTACAATAATATAAGCGATATAAAAATTATTCTCAAGAAACGATGAATATAGAACTACAAGCCGAGGCCAACAATAATTACATTTCACTTAGTTAATAACTTTATTTCAAACCAAATATTTCTGATTTTTCCCTAGAAATTGCAGATATAATAAAATAACATATACTGCACACCGTCCAGTTGTACGGTTCTAATTAGCAAAAAACATGGTTTTATGGCATTTTCAATGTCTGTTTCACTTTACCACATTCATGCCCACATTGTGTATACCTCAGATTTGTTTGAATTTAAAGAAATGAACGCTTCTGCCTTCTGATTATATGTACCTAACATCCATACTCTTTGAACGGCAAAAGTAACTTCAGTTGATAATATAATCATGATACAACATTTCATTCGATAACAAGAGCTATGGCGCGTAAGGGCCTGGAGTCTTCCATAATTAGGTGGACACAAGCAATGTTAAGAAGCCGCGGAATAACGGCGAAGCTGGGCGGTGGGTCGGTAGCCTTCAGACCGGTCAGGTGTTGCCCCCAGGGAGGGGTTCTTTCACCCTTACTGTGGTCCCTGGTCATTGACGATCTGCTCAACATACTGCACGGAAAAGGCTTTAACGCACAGGGGTATGCAGATGACCTAGTCATTACTATAAAGGACAAACATGAAAAGGATATTACTGACCTAATGCAACAAGCCCTTAACACCATTGGTGCAGTAGCAACTGATAGCAGCTGGTAGCAACATTGGTGCTGTAGGGAAGGGCTTTTTGTCAACCAAGGTAAAACTGTTGTTATCCCATTTACCAACAGAAGGAAATACTCGCTAGATCCGGTATTCCGAAACGGTGTACAACTAAACTACTCCAGTAAAGACAAATATCTAGGGATCACTCTCAATTGCAGACTAAATTGGGACCAACATCCTCATAAAGTTCTCCAAAAGGCAATAATGGCTTTTTCGTTGTGCCAGATACTTTTCGGAAGAACTTGGGGTCTCAAGCCAAAAATTATATACTGGTTATATCAAATGGTTGTGAAACCCATGGTCACGTACGCTAGTTTAGTCTGGCGGCCAAAAAGTAAGCGGCAGAAACTGCAGCGACTAGTATGTCTGGGAATTACAGGAGCGATGCGTACCTGCCCAACTGCCTCAATGGAGGTATTACTGGGATTAGCACTCCTGCACCTTGTAGATAATTAAGAGAACGGCAGTTCTCAGTGCCGACCGACTGAGTATATCACATCGACTTAAAGCGGGCGACTTAACTGGATATTTAAGGATTGTAGGTCAGCTCCGAGAAGAGATTTCATCCTTAATTAAGCCAATGGACAGCATGGCTGTCAAATTGCATCACCAGCGACCATTTAGGTGCTATTTCCTAGCCGCGAGAAATGGAGCTCTGGTGGACCCGATCAGTAGGTCGCAGTGAAGAGAGGTTAAGGAGCCTGTATACATATGTGTATTGTCATAAGAAGGTTCTTATTACAATACAATATTCATTTGCTATTTACTAACATCATGCCAATGTCTAATCTTCAGATATGGACATTGCTTTTTAGAAACAGAAGCTGTTACCTCTACGAGAACAATTTATTAATGAATGATAATGCTCGTTCATATAGAGTAAACATGGTTATAAATTGATTTGCATAGGTAGGAATAGATGGAATGGACTGGATAACCAATTCTCTGGACAGTAATCTTATCGAAAATCCATGGAATATGTTAGGACAACTAAGATTGCTTCATGTATTTGTGCACCTTGTTCAGTTACAGAATTTTATATTGTTTTTAGAGACAACTAAGCTAACATTTTCTATGAATTATTTGATAATTCATACCAAAATTCCCAAGTCTATGCCAACACGAAGACAACTCATGCTGACCGAGATCATGCGCCTTACTACTTACTTAACTGAAGAGAATAATGCCAGGAAGATAATCCAATCGATGATTTCCAGAAAAATCTTAATTTATTGCTGGAAATTGCAATAGCATCGTCAGACAGGTTAAACCAGAAATAACCAGATTTAATTTACCAAATTTAGTATTTATGCTAGTTTATATACAAGGAACCGGAATTTCATGTGTTTATGAAATTGGAAATTGCAATCCGATCTTCATTTGTTTGAGTTAGCAAAAGCAAAATTCCAGCAATGGAATACTAGGAATTCCAATAAAGATTGAAACAGGCCTCAATAAAAGAGGAACATTCTAGTCGAGACCATCGAAGCCTACACTACGCTAAATTTTTATTCGAACAGTGAAGAATTAACATCAAATTTCGTGTATTGATAATCGAATGTGACATAATCTACAAATTAACTCAAATATTACAATACCAGTAGAGAAACGCTAGAACCAATTCAATTACATGAGAAGAAAAACACGATATCCAGTTACCTGTCCTTTCACGCAAGATATGGCCTGACTACCTGAGATCCTTCAAAACACAGGAAATATCCATAAACGTCAGCTGATCCAAGAACGAACCGATCGTGTCAGAAATTCTGAATTCATTCATCTCACAATTTTTCCTGTATCCGAGATTGTAAGGTCAATTGGCGAAAAAACGGAGATATATGAAAATGTTTGCTTTTATCATTCTGCATATTAAGAATTTTAGTTTTATTTTACGCCTATTAGTTAAAGGTTTTTCGTCTTACTTGTCAATTAAGAACCAATGTGAGCTGATTTGCGCTAATACTTCACTTTACAAGTAGGTAATTCCATTACGTACGAGTAATTAAAAACACAAAACACATCATAATATTTTCATATTTATTAGAGCAAAGAATCAAACTAGCGACATCCCGTTTTGGTTAGGTGCGGTTTTTAAAAAGCTATCAGAAATGGTTCTATTGATTTTTCGTGAATTAAATAAAATAGGAGAGCCTGAGACATTATTACAGCCGGTAAGTGAAGAAACTTTTTTCTTTATTCAAACAGTACAGTATAATATTTATAAAATGCAAATATTAACTACTCTAATTTTTACTTTTTTATAACTACGAGCAGAATTAACTATCCTATTAACGACTAATGGAGAGTGCGGTGGAAACTGAAGAACCCAGAATACTCCGGGGCGTGCCAGAATATCCACTGAGATTACAAACCCTATCTTTGAAATGGGTTCTGATACAATGATTCCCAAACTCTCTTTTGATAAACCTTTCAAGGTTGACTTAGATTGGGTGAGTGGAAAGAAAAACAGAAACCTGGAATCCGAACCCAGATCTGGTATGTAGACGGGTCAAAGAGAAGAACATGTTCTGGGGCAGGTAAATTTGGGGAAACCCTGAATCATAAAGAATATATGATATTACTACAGTATACCACCGTGCAGCAAACGGAAATACTTGCAATAGAGAATGTGCCCGAAGGGCACTGGAAAAACAACCAGGGGGTCAGCTGACTCATATCCTATCGGACAGTTAGGCGGCATCTAAAAACACTAACAGCCTATCAGATAACCTTAAAGATAGCTTGAGACTGCCTTAAAAATCTAAAAACTCTGGCACAACACAACAAAGTTGCTTTGGTGTGGGTGCTGGGGCATAAGGGCATATCAGGCTCTACAACTCAATTTACTGCACCAGACCTGGGTCTGGCAATAACTAAGACTGCAATACGTGGTGCAGTAACTGAGTGGATTACAAAAGCATACCACGTACACTGGAACAACGTTGAAAGGCAGTTACACAGCAAACGGGTGATAGGACAGTCAGCGCGGCAATTACCAGCAGATGTGCTGGCTCTTAACCGAGTACAGCTTAGAACAGTAACAGTCTATTACAGGATACGACTGTCTAAGGGAATATCTGTATAGAATTGGAATTTTTAAAGATGAACCTATCTGCAGATTATGCAATGAGGAGGAGAAAACAGCCTACCACATTGTATTTGAATGCGCTGCATTGGTACCACGGAGACAGTTAATTTTGGAACGAACTAACCAACTAACAGATCTGTCGGAAAGAGATTTACCATACAGATTATTAAACCTAGTAAAGGGAACGAACCTGCTTATGTAAAGAAACTCACTGGGCACGGAATAAAACAATAGGCCATAGACCGCAGTGTTAAGGGGATGATGCAAAAACCTGATCCGTACCTATGTAGTGCACAAATCAAATCAATCAAATCAAACGACTAATAGAAATAAGTAGCTGTCAAGCAAAAGTTTACCCTTCGGCAATTTGAAACAAAATATTCCTGAGAATCGAGAAATCGATAACGCGTATACTATTGTAATAATGTTATCGATCTCCACTAACATAACACCCGCTTACACAAATAAATTAATCTCAATCGCATATTATATCACTTGGAGCTAATCTTTTTGTATCTTCCACATATCTGGTAGCTTTCCGATTGCTACGGTCATCCATCATCGTCTCGGCAAAGTTATATCTCCTTACTATATGTATTCGAAATGCTTTTATAACGTATACGCCGTATGTGTACATATATCCCGGATCTATCGGGCTCGTAATAAATTGCTTCTCTACCAATAACGTTCGGTAGTTCTCTATATGTCTCAGTCGAGCAAAAAAATCAAGGCTAGTATTTTATAAATCTTCGAAGTATACTGCGGTAGCTAGCTAAAGGAATTTCGTCCTGAACCAGAAGGGCGTAAAATTGTCTATCCGGTGGGATTTTGATTAAATTCTACTCGATTAACTTTCCATCTAATCGTCATATGTTAGCGATGGTAATAAAATTTTTTACCTGAACCGACACATACATAGATTTAAGTAGGGCGTACGTGTGAAATGGGTTTTAAAGTGGCATTGTTCAGAAAATGTCAAGTTATATTATTTTATGCACTCTTTCGTGTAGTCAACGCGATTGTATTTGAACTTGTTGGTTATTTCACCATTAGGAAAAAAATGGAAATAGTTCAGAATAAGTCGCTGTTAGTCTGCACTAAATAGCATGTATTAAGAAAGTTGTATATATGTTACGTAACTACTTTTTGTTTAATGATTAATAGATTTAACTTCTGTATCTAGTATATTATTATTAAGATTTGTAAAGACGGCGTCGAGGTATAAGGATTTCTAGGAATAAGTGGTAGTAGGAAAATATTAGGCGCACGTTAGAGCTGGTTAAAAAAAAACAAATATAACAATTTTTTGTGAAATTTTGTCTGCAGTAGGAATTTACTCTTTCGTAAACTATCATTCCGAAAATGCGAGTAGCATAGAAAGAGTGCAATTTTAGACAAAAGCATACCACGTACACTGGACTTAAGAGCGGCCAAATTTATAGTGATGGTTATGAGTGTTACTTCGAATGAACAGATATTTTGAACGACAACGTAAGAAAACAAGCTACAGAAGTACTCATTATGCATTAGAGTGTGTTTCATAATTAAGTGTCAATATTGAACGGAAGAAAACCTCAGGTTACTATTTAAGAAAGCAGGTAATACATATAATACAAACATGAGTTCCTCGAAATAAGGCTGTTAAACGGTACATGTATTGAATGTCTGCCAACTGGGGTTAGTAAAGTTCACTATTTTAGTCTTCAAGTAACAGTGTACCGATATTTAGCAAGTAAATGTTTGCCAAAAATGGTAAAACAACAAAAACTATAATCTATTATTATTATTATTCTGCGTTTAGTATAGGAACATACAAATAATTATTTTTGAATGAAACGAGTTACCTACGTATTTGAGTAGAGATGAATTCCAGTTGAAGAAATGACAGGACTTACGCCCAGTAGCAGGTCGTTTGCCAGCTTTTGTATGAACACCGCCACCCACTTGTCTCCACGTTACGAAATATAATTGTTCAATTCCAGAGATATGTAAGTCGTTCTACGTAAAAGTAGAAGTTACCTTGTTAGCTAGATGCGTAGACAAATTCTAGAATTGGAAATGCATTAATGGTCTTAGCCAGCAGTAAAGCTACTGTTGTGCTAACCCCAAGAGTAGATGGCAGTCAGTAAATCTCTTGCTAAACACACCTGTGCAAACTGCTGTGAGCATCATTAAGACATCGTTTTTGTTGACTTCTTTTGGATGAACGGTGATTTTGAATGCTATTCTTTGTAATTGCGTTGTTTTTTAAACTCGTTGTAGAAGTCACTACAGTATTAACCGTATATTGCGGTATTTTTGTTACGTTTATCATTAAGTTCATATTAAATTTTCTTACGGATAATAATGAAAATTTGCGAGTACCACGGCTCTGGTTTTAATACTGGGCTACTTATCGTTAAATATGTTCATTGTCATGGCGTAATCTACAGTTACTATGTCGGACTTAACGAAATAAATAGTCAATTAATAATCATATCAAAGCTATTTGTAATTAATGCATTTTAAACTGCAATATAGTTAATGAACTGGAGAACGAATTTACCGGTAAGATGATTTAATTTGAGAAAAAGTTAAAATGCGTTAAAAAGCTTTGAAAGAGGAATCATTTTTTTCGTAAATATTTCTCGGTTTACTATTGATTTTCACTTTTCAATTTTCCTTCCTTCTAGCGCAAAAGAATGCTTTAATGTTTCATTTTATTTGAATTTTATAGAGTATTCGCTGCGAAAATTCTTGTCAGACGTTATGTTGGAAAAATGGAATCCTCTATAATTACTTCAATCAACTCACTGTTATGAAAATTATCAAAGTTGGTTATATACACACGTACGAGAACATCGTTTTATAAGCATTCTTTTTTTGTCAGAAGTAGTACTTTGAAGTATTTTCTTTCAGTTTTAACGATGAATTGTTTCGTGGCAAAATGTCGTTATTGCTCATGGAATTCGCTTCTTTTTCTGGTAAAACTACGTGGTTTAACAGCAACTCCATTTGTATGTTTTAAGGATCACTGTATTTAATATGTTTTCTTTTCTGCAAGCATGTAATTCAAGGTGTTTGTATATCTCGTGCTTTATGCGAGATAATAAAGTTGGGAGTTATTATCCATAATTAATACTGACGTATGTACAAAGTAGGCGCTATAAATTCTCCAACTTCTATATATTTATTACAACAATTAGTTAGTAACAATAATAATAATTCGATACCCTTGCGCATGTGCTAATGGTAGCTTGTGAAATGGCGGCAGTATGGACGGGAGCATTCTTCTGCAATAATCGTACACCTTTTGTCAATTTTATTTTTTTTAATTTATAAGATCGATTGTACATCCTGTAACCTGATTTATATCGGCCAAAGACAAAGGTATGCAGAAATGAAATTCAGGAAGCATGCTGCTTCCACTAGCTTAGCATATTTTTTTGAGATATTACTACATACATATGTTGTGGCAAACCTTTCTCCGAGAGATTATCTTATCGTAAATTTTTAGACCCGCGCAGACAGTCCTCGGCAACTTCTTTAACTCTTACAGTCTGTTCTCATCTACTATGCACTTGTATCGTTCGAGAAAATATGATCCGAAACATAAAAAAAAGGAAACAAAGTGCACAGGTTAGTACATAGTATTCTTTATTTAATGTAAACTTAATAATATTTTTACAAACTTAGAAATTACGGAAAATAATGAAATATTATTATAAAAAGCTATTTTTATGTTTTACAATTTCGACAAAAGTATGTACAGTGAGGTTTACAAAGATGTTTATAACAAAAATTACACATTATATTTGTTTTATTGTTTTTAATTGAAGGACAACATTTACAACGGCTGCGTTTTAGAGTAGCTGTTTGTGGCACATTTTTAATGGAAAAAGATGCACTTCCAATGTTTTGAACTCTTTGCACGACATTTTACAATTTCTCTTGGCATATGCGTTCTGGTTCTTATGTGGTTTTGTATGAGAGATTTTCTTAATTCTTCTAATAATATTCTTCTTCTAGTTAGATTGTTTGCATTCCAATTTGGATCTATTGTATGCTTCATAGAGCAAATGCATTATAAGTATCAAGCGTATTATAGAATGCTATCATAGGTCAGCGATTTGCTTTACGCTTAGAGGTCTATGGGGTTATCAGCTGATCTAAAGTATCATCTCTTTTGTAGCGTTATAGTCCAATATAATCTCTGATACTAACTCGTTTGTCGTGGTGTAAGGTAGACATCACAACTACGTTGTT